>CABEGB010000679.1:0-287709 GCA_901521435.1 Crematogaster levior | reverse complement strand
GTAAAGCACTGATTTGTGCCTGTAACCAGGGCACCTCCTCGTGGTGACGGTGGGCAACAGATCCGTCTGGCCAAGTCCCTGGGTTAACGGCATTTTTGCTGTCATGGCAGACACAAATCAGTGTTTTACGATGCAGGGTGTTAGAAGCCCAGTATCGGCGGCTGGTCAGGATGAGCAAGCGGGGCCCGCAGGCGTCGTCATCAAGCGACCGCAGCTCTACATTGGTGGGTGACTTGGCCTCTGTAGAGTATAATGCTACAAGAAGTAACTCACATTTATGTGATAAAAGTCACGATTCATTTTGTTTTATTTGTGGTGAATTTGAAACTTCTAAAAACCGAAGATCTTTATCTCCTAAAGTGAAATCTCTTTACACTCTGTGTTTTGGTTTAGAAATTACTGACCAGAATGATAACTGGATGCCACGTACAATTTGTGGTTCGTGTTATACGATGCTAATGCGAAAATTCAAAAAGTTAGGTTGCTTGATGAGTCTAAAAGTGCACTTCCTACACTCGCATCTTGACTACTTTCCTCAAAATCTCGGAGACTACAGCGAAGAACAAGGAGAACGATTCCATCAAGACATAAGTGAAATGGAGCAGCGGTACCAAGGAAGGTGGGATATTAATATGATGGCAGATTTCTGTTGGACGTTAAAAAGGGAAACGATTCAGACCGGAGTGAAGAGGAAAAGAAACCCGCTACATAGATCATTCGAAGATAAAAGAGTTCGTTACAAGAGAAAAAAAGCATAAGAAAACAACGATTTTTACGCTCGCTAACGCGGTTTTTTGCGATTTTCGCTAAAACCTGTGGGTAACAGAGCTCAACAAAGTTGAAAAACGGGTTCAGGGCATCAAAATACATAATAAATATACCTCATTAAGGTCAGAAAATTTTTTCCCGAATTGCTTTACGCTCATAAACGCGATTTGTTGCAATTTTAATCGTTTTTTTTTACTATTTGAGCTATTTTTCGCGATTTTCGGCAATACTATGGATGATAAAGCTCAATAAACTTCAAATTTGGGTGAAGCACATTAAACTACATAAGAAATTTACTTGTTGAAAGTCAAAAAAATTTTTTCCTAATTTTGTCGCACTTACTAATGCGATTTTTCGCTATTTTTTGCGATTTACTCAAAACCAAGAGGTAGATGGGCTAAACGACCTCCAGATTCGGTTTCAGCGAACCAAAATACATATAGATAGGTGGGTTTGGTCAAAAGTACAGACCACTTTTTTTTTGTGTACCGGTGTAATCGATCGACAGTAAGTGACGTCGATAAACGAAAGTTAGGTTAGCGGCGACGATAGTGAAAAATATAACACTCAAGTAAAGTTTTCGAACGCGCCCATAGTCTATAACCTGGTTTGACAGGTATAGGTTACGTTTGTGTATCAATCAATGTGTATTATAAGAAATAAGAGGAAAAAAAATAATTTCGCAAGTTTATCAATATCAATATGCGGCTCGTGTACAGATTAATAGTTTAATCAAAGATATTATTATTGTATTTGCACATGCAATAATAATATCTCTGATTTACCTGATTAAACTATTAATCTGTACAGGAGCTGCATATTGATATTGATAAACTTGCGAAATTATTTTTTTTCTCTTATTTCTCATAATACACATTGATTGATACACAAACGTGTACAAAAAAGTATTTGTGTGCGTAAGTAAATTGTGTACAAAAAAGAGTGATATCTTTTTAAAAAATTACCTTTTTAAAAAAAGGTAAAAAAAAGGTGCTAAGTCCGCGTCAAAAAGTATTTTTACAAAATAGTATAATATTATTAACTCTAAAAAAACTATTAAAAAACCTATTTCCAAAATAGTGTAATTTTAATCCACACAAGTTATTTTAATTATACATTCTACAAAAATAATTATATCAACAAATTGTGCTAAGTAAAAATAAAAATTTATAAAAATATTTTAATAAGTAAAAATTAATATAAAAATAAAAAAATTTAATGAAAAGACTTAGCACTGCTACAAAATATGCTATTTTAAAAATTAGCAAAATTTAATTAAAAAATTTAGTGCTGCTAATTTTTAAAATAGCATATTTACCAGCGAGTTGAGCAGGTCTTTCCACTGAAGATTAAGTCTCCGGATCCTATCCGCACGCGAGTTGAGCGAGCAAATCCTCCGAGGCGCGAAATGAGCGCTTTCTAGGGCCATGAGTTGAACGGCAACCCCCCGCCTATACATCTAGCCGACTGCGAGTTGAACGGTCAACTCCCGAAGACCACGTGCTGAGTGGCGAGTCACGTGGCGAGTGACAACCCTCGCCTCGGAATGAGAGGCCCTCCACCTCTCCCGATATCCCTTTAATCCGCGTCACCGAGCACACCCGCAAAACCGCGCCGCCGACGGACTCTGCCGATTCCGCCCGATCTCCGCGAGCAGAGTCGCGCCGTCGAAGCATCGCGAAGTCCACCGATTCCGCCCGATTGTCGCGAGCAGAGTCGCGCCGCCGAAGCACCGCGAAGTCCGCTGATTCCGCCCGATCGCTGCGAGCAGAGTCGCGCCACCGAAGCACCATGAAGTCCGCCGATTCCGATCGATCGCCGCGAACAGAGTCGTGCCGCCGAAGCACCGCGAAGTCCGCCGATTCCGCCGACGAACATTCCCGGCCGTTATTAAGCCGGATACACGTGCAACAGCGCCAGCGAACATAGTTATTAATCCGGCAGTACCGCAACTCTGTAAATAGTTTTGTATATAATCCTAGCATTTAGAATAAACATAGTATTAAGCTTTTACAAACGCTTTCACACTCAATCTTCGATTTCCACTGCCCGAACTCTGGATTCCCGCGGCTATCCGTAGCACTCACGAAAATCCACAGTTACAAAAGTGTCTGAGTCAATGCATCGCGTCCCTCGCTCCGCGCCGATACCCACTCGCCGTGTGACTTCTCCTCTTACTTTTCAATGTTACCGACAATATGTAATAAGCAAGGAAGCCGAACAGCCCAACCTACCACTTTCTCACGCGTGCATTATCAGTATGAGCCAATCTAGCTTTACACTTCGGCTATGCCAAATGTTATAACCCACAGTGTATAAGAGTGTATAATACTTATTATAAAAATAAATTTTAAGTTATATTTTACAAAAAAAAATCTTTCTTTTACTATTTAAATATATATTAAAATGTAATGCATAATATATATATATAATGCTTTATTGCCCACTTGCGGGGTACACATGCGGACCTCCGCTCCGCTTACACTATATCAACCTTAAATCTACAATCTTACAACTAAACCGCTAGAGAGAGAAAGAGACACACTCCATTCACTCATTCATTCATCCGGACCTCCGTTTCCGCTGCATTTCTCCTTTCAACTCATTCCATCCTCATCCATACTCTCCCTCCTCCTTCCCTCCCCCCTCCCTTCCCTCATTTCCTCCAATTCCTTCATCCACCTTTCCCCCTCTCCACCCTCCCCTAGCACCTCACCTACCATCTCCTGCCATCCTCTTTCTACTCCCCAATTTGTGCATTCCTCCCATATATGATCCCATATCTCCTCCCCTCCTTCACAAACCCTTCTTTCTCTCTTCCCTCTCCCAATATTTACCTCCCCTCATATCATCCCCTAGTCTGAACCTCGCTATCCTTTGCCATCTTTCCTCTGTCCATCCTTTTCTCAAATATTCCGGTACGCCTTTCCCCTTTACTTTACCATACCATTTGTTGTACTCCGACTTCCTTATTTTTTCTCACCTTCTTTTTCTTACCATCTCCTCTCCCTCGCCACCAAATCCTCTCCTCTCAGCTCCCCTTCCTTCCTCAAATTCTCTACCTCCCCCAATTTCCATCCTTTTTCCGCAAAAAATCCCCTCCTCTCCTCTTCCCACTCTCCCATCACTTTCTCCTCTCTTGCCCTCTTCTTTAACTCTTCCCAGCATAACCTGGCCAACTCTCCTCCCTCCCCCAATTTCCTTTCATATCCCCATGCTCTCAATTCTGCTCTCCCTCTTAACTTATCCCTCTGTAGCTCTTCCCTCACCATGTATCCCGGCGTATATCTCCCCACTCCTACTACCCACTTCAAAAATCTATCCTGCACCCTCTCTATTTCTTTTCTTTCCTTCCACCCCCATATCTCTACCCCATAACCCATTACTGCCCATATTAACTTATCAAACAACCATATTCTCTTTGTCCAATCTCTCCCAAACCTTCTTTTTCCTATTCCCCAAACCTCTCTCATCACCACCGCTCCTTTTCTTACTCTCTCCCTTATTTGTTCTTCCTGTCTCCCATTTGCTGCTAACGTATACCCCAAATATCTAAACTTTTTAACTTCTTCCAATTCCCTCCCCTTCCACTTCCACACTACCTTTTTCCATCTTCCTCCTCCTCTCCTACATCTCATTACCTTCGTCTTCTCTACGTTCACTTCTAAGCCCTTCCCATCTACATATTTTTCCAACGCCTTTAACATTCCCTTCATCCCTGCCTCACTTTCCGCTACAATCGCCACATCATCTGCATACGCCAAAGAAATGTAATGCATAATATGTATAACACATTTTTAAAATAAAAAAATATTTTAACACAAATATAATAACATATTTAACAAAAAACATCATTAAATATTGCAGGGAAAAAATATTGATTTGCTTATTACTTGCTCATATGTATATACTTCCAATTTTTAGTTTAGCAGTTAAAAAAATAACCTTTGAAAAATATTTTTTTAATAATAGACGCATATATTGTGAAAGCAATAAAACGAATAATTAATAATAATCAAATATCATTTCTTTTCAGAATAAATACTTTGTTGCCGAGACTTCGATCCTCAATAGATTAAAAGAGTTCTCCTGACATCTATAGTTAGAATATTTGAAGAATAATAAAATGAAGGCTTTCGTGCTTGCTACGTGTCTACTAATTGTAAGTACAAATTAAGCAAAAACTTATACTTTTTATTACTTATACTTTTAGTTACATTACTTTCAAATATACATACACACATATATACGTGTCCAATAATTATCGCTCTCGTGTGCAGGTAGAACAAGTAAAATCAAGAATAGAATAGTCCTTTACCATTTTGCAATTTTCGCAATAGTTAAGGAATAATTCATGAAAAATTACCTCATTAGCCCAGCCTACCGCCGAATGGTAGCACGCAGCAAAATGTGGGCCGCCCGCGGTTGCTAGACGCGCAGAGTTGTTTATTACAACCGATTCGTGAGCCCCGTTCTCAGTGAGAACACTGGGCGACCACATCTCGCCGTGCGCTGGCATTCGGCGGTCGACCGGACTTATTCGGTAATTTATTATAATGAATTACTCCTTAATTATTGCGAAAATTGCAAAATGGTAGAAGACTTTTCGACACAGTCTAGTCCTCTATGTATACACACGGAAATAGTATCCCACACAGCACAGAATATTTTAGAAATATTCAAATGTTTTAACAATATTGCAGCAACGTTGCAGTGATATTGATAAAATATTCTGCGCTGTAGGTACATTGAGAAGGGAAATTAGTCGGATATTTTTGAGAAAAAGATTGGAAAGTGAAAAGAAATGAAAAGTGAACAGCCATAGGATGGAACAACAATAATTGAGTAGATAAGAAAGTGGAATAGAAAAGGTAATAACAAAGTCAACTAATCAAAGAGTTATTAATATTTTAAGACACTACTTAAAATGATCTTGAAGTAAGAACGGCTTTATAATATCGGCTTTAGTGGAACAGAGGAGTAGATAGAGCCAATGGCAAGAAAGCAAAGTCAAGACCCAGATATTTACACTTAGATCGTATACTAAACCGCATATTCCTATTGTGGGAGGTGTTGAGTTAAGACAGTGCTGGGATTTACTTGCAACTTTCAGTCGGATTTCTTGACTCACGCCTACTGTTCCCCCTCCTATCGCTCGCGCGGTAGCAACGCGTCGCTGGACGCTCGTAACTAAGAAGCGCAACGCTTGTCTCAGGGACGTATCACAGTATACGTATTACAGTACGTATCACAAATGTACAATGCTCATCTAATAGCACCGCAAAGTTTTTATTAAAATTTTCTCTTTAATATTTTATATTAATAATTAAAATAATATTATATTAATAATTAAAATAATTTGTAATAATAATTAAAATAATGTTTATTTTATTGTTTGTAAACAAAACATATACGTAATTAATAATAAAATAAACATTATTTTAATTATTAATACAAATTATTTTAATTATTAATATAATATTATTTTAATTATTAATATAAAATATTAAAGAGAAAATTTTAATAAAAACTTTGCGGTGCTATTAGATGAGCATTGTACATTTGTGATACGTACTGTAATACGTATACTGTGATACGTCCCTGAGACAAGCGTTGCGCTTCTTAGTTACGAGCGTCCAGCGACGCGTTGCTACCGCGCGAGCGATAGGAGGGGGAACAGTAGGCGTGAGTCAAGAAATCCGACTGAAAGTTGCAAGTAAATCCCAGCACTGAGTTAAGAGAAAAGGATAGCAAACGAGTGATATATATATTATACATTAACTATGTTTACACGACTCGATTATACGTCAAAGTTATAAACATCGATGTTTTATATACAAGGTGTCCGGTGACTGACGCACAAGCTCTTGTACAAAGTAGAGCGAATCGAGATGAACAGAAAAGTCCTGTACCATTTTGCGATATTCATAATAACAATCGAGATATTAAATATTAAAATTAAGCGAATAAAAGTGCTCCCAAGGAAGCATCGAGCCGCTCGAGTTATAGCGCATGTAATGCTTCTCTAGTCTGTAAATTTTGGCGTATGCTTTCATCACTATACTGTTATCACCATGTGTTGCTGCTATTGCAAAGTAATATTTTATTAAGTCTTATATCTATTTACTATTTCCGTCCTTATTCTACACCGATTTCTGACCGATGGAACACAAAGTAAATTAATTTTTTAATAAATATGAGATCTTCTCCATTGAATTTTTAGACTATGTAAGGGGTCCAAATAAAATGAAAGGCAATTTAAGTTAGACAAGTTAAGAAAGAGATGTGAATATGAAAAATATACAGAATAATTACAATATATAAAAAAATGCGAAAGCACATGGAGGCGATTAGAAAATAATAGATAATAGAAAAAAGATAAGAAGAAAGGATAGTAAGATAAGAAGAAAAAAAATGTAAAATGAGGAAAAGAAAGATTTAAAACAAAGAATAGAAGATTTAAAACAAATTAATGAGATAAAAAAGAGAATGTCACAAGAATAATATCGTAATAAAAAGAATAATGGAAAGCAGAAAAAAATAGAACAAATAGTGAATGAATATGTAACTTAAAAACAGAAGTGAGAAAAGAAAGTAAAATAAAAATAAAGGACAATAGAACAATTATCGGAATTAGATAATTGAGAGTAAAAGAGAGAAAAGGATTTGAAGACAGGAAATGGATAGAAGACTTGACAAGGGGAGGACAGAGAGAGAGAGAGAGAGAGAGAGAGAGAGAGAGAGAAAGAAGAAATTTATAAAAAAATAAAGAAAGAATAATGTGATGGCAGGAATGAAGATGAGGGGGAGTTTAAAAATCTGTTTTTGAAATTTAGTTCAGTTACAACAAGGATGAAGAAACATAGAAATAGTTTGATAGATTTATGATATAGCTACTAATTTATTATTCACGGAAATTTAATAATGGAAAAGGTTGGAAAAAGAAGGAAAGATGTCAAACAAATTCAAATAGAATTGTATGCCAGTAAAAAGAAAGAATAAGGAAGAAAGAGCAAAAGAAGTAATCATTACCACTATAAATAAAAGTTTGCAAGAGATAAAAATGTAGAAGAAACTATGAAAACAATAATAGCAAATAAAAACAAATATAAAAAGAAAAGGAAGAATATTTATAATATGGAAGAAATAATGGAAGAAAATTATAATGTAAGGCATGAAAATGGAGGAGGACTAGTAAGAGAAAATCATAGAGATCTTGAATAGTGAAAGATGAATACTTGTAAATAAAATAGAAGAAAGATAATACCCAGCAAACACAATGTTACATGTAGTATAATTGTTGACACGCGTGTTATATAACAATTATATTGTTGAGTAGGAAATTACAACTAACATGTACGTTACATGTAACATTGTGTTTTCTGGGTAGATATGATTTTAAACGGAAGTTATAATAAAAAGGAGAAACATCAGTCATAGACTATGTGGTAAGGAATGAAAAGGCAGAAGAAAAAATCAAAATAGTTGAAAAAAGGGACAGAAGAAAATCAGATCATGTGTTACTGGAAGTTGAATTATAAGAACCGGAAATTAATGATAAGACAAGAGAAAAAAACAATAAAAGAAGATTGAAAAAAATAAATGGAGAGAAAAAGGAATAGAGATTCTTGTGAAAAATATGAAAAATGAGCAAGTCAGAGGCATGAAAGTAAAAATAAATAAATACAGAGAAAAGTGAAAGAAATTAAAATTTTGAGTTTGTGTTAAAGTTTAAAATTTATTAGAAAATTTATTGTCGTTATCAAGTTTATTAAATTTATGTATTTAGACACTAGGAAAAATGATATATATATGGGAAACCCTGATATATAGATATTTTGATTTTTACTTTTGCTTTCTATTTTAGTAGAGAAAGATTAAGAATACAATAGATTTAAAGATGCTAAGGATTAATGTATTTGAATGTTTAATATATTTGAATGAGATGTTTATGTTTTTTACCAAAAGTATGATAAAAGATAATATGCAGACATGTACAATGTAGACAATATTGTAAAAGGTAAATGTGTAATGTAACTGAAAGATATTCTAATTGTAATAAATCAAAACGCCAAGATTATGAATAGATAAATAAATATAATATCATGTTATATTGTATACTTATTAAAAACTATAAAACTTTAAATATAATAGAAATATATTGAATATTTATTATAGTTAAATAAACATTATAACATGAATCTTTAAATAATACTTTAAACTAAATATTTTTGTTTATAAAAAATGTATATACAAGTAAGTATGTATATGAAAGTAACCAATTTTTCTTTTAAATGTTAGACGATAGTTTCCGCAGTTGATCATGAAGAAGTACGAATTCTATATCAAACCGTAGATGAATGTACAAAGATAGTGCCAAAGTGCGGAAATGAACCGGGTGAGTATTAATTATTAAAGTTAAATATTGAATATTAAATTACAGAAAATTGGTTGTATTTAAAATATAAAATTAAAAAAAAAATTTTAATATACTTTTTATTCAAGTTTTATTAATTATTAAGGCTCCTGACGTCTTACTGTGGCTATCCTTGTTTGATGATAGAAGTGAGAAATCGCATGTCCAAAATTCTTACAAAAAAAAACATAAAAATAAAAAATATAACCATAAAACGAGACTTGTGATCAATTCAGCAGAACTAACTGAATAAATGTGCACCCATGTGTCTTTTGATGATTTTTTCTAAGATTACTTATGAATAAGATACATATAAAATTTCAGATTTGTATCACACCAGGAGATGAAGTTACAACGAAATATTTTTTGCAGATGCAGATGCAGAAAACACGACATGTTGCCTCCACATATTCTCAATTTGCGCTTAAACATCTCTCTATTAGGTAACAAAGCCACACGTAAATTCAATGTGCTTAAAAAACGTACTCAAAGAAATTTGTTGAATCTGGAAATAAAAGACGCTTATAGCAGAATTATCTTTTCAAACACAAAAATTAGAAGAATAGAAGAGAAACTTTCTTCTCAACTATCCCTTGTTTTAGTCAATTCTTTTTTTACTAATAACAAACACAAAATAAACATATTCAATAACACATGTAAACACAAATCAATCGATAAATTCAACCATCTTTTGAAAAAACTTAACACCTCATTTGATCCGTTTGTTAATATGGACACCTCTAAATGGATTATGAACATTAGTAATAAACAAATTCCAGATTCAATACTCAATTTTTTAAGTTTAGGTGACAGGTTCGCGCTTCCCCTCAACAAGAAAGACGTTAAAGATCGTGTTGATTTCTCAACAGGAATTATTAAAAACGAAAATGTTTCTTACAAATTAGATAAAAAAGTCGCGGACTCTACACGCAATTCCATAAGCAATATCTTGATAAAATTTTTGAACACTGACAAACACATAAACCTAACCGACTAATTCATTCTGAAAGAACTCAACGAATGCAAAAAATTCCTAAGACAAAACAATGACTTAATAATAACCAAAACTGATAAAGAACAGATAACAATTATAATCGAAAAAAACAAATACAAAGAACAAATGGAGACTTTATTAAATGACAAAACGACATACAAGAAACTGAAAAGAGACCTACAAGATCACTACAAAATAACATGAACGAATTAATAAAAACATGGAAAACCAATTTAATCATAGACGAATACACATACAAGACATTGCGATGCACCAACGGAAACCTCCTGAGATGCTATGGACTGCCGAAGATTCATAAGAACGGCTTTCTACTTCGCATCATCGTATCGACATCTGGGAGTTCGCTATACAATGTTGCCAAATACTTACATGAAATATTAGAGAAATCCGTCTCAAAGCCAAAACCATATATCAAAGACAGTTGGCCTTTTGCTAGAAACATAAAAAATATGCACATACACTCCAATCAAACTCTCTTATCTCTTGACGTTACCGCACATTATAATAACATTCCCAAAAAATTAGTTTTTAAGGCAATTGAAACTCGTTCGAATCACATTGAAAAGGTGACAAATTTCAACCTGCAACAATTTCTTTATGCGATTAATACTGTACTTTCCTCCACGAGTTTTGGCTTTGGGGGAGGGGGGGTCATTCTATGAACAAATCTTCGGCAGTCCTATGGGATCTCCACTATCCCCCATCTTGGCTGACATGATAATGGACGACCTCGAAACACATTGTCTTAAACTTCTTAAATTTTCAATACCTGTCTTCTATAGATATGCAAATGACATTTTCATGATTGCTCCTACATCCGAAATTAACATTATTCTCGAAGTTTTTAATAACTATCACCCTCGTCTAACTTCACGAAATAGAGAAGGATCTCTCAATCTCTTTTCTTGATACAACTATCATAAGAGAAAACAATGTATTCTTAACAAATTGGCACCGAAAACCAACATTTTCAGGACGTTATCTAAATTTCTTATCAAATCACCCGTTTAAACACAAGAGAAACACCATATCCAACTTAGTTGACAGAGTCATCTTACTTTCTGACGAGAAATTTCACAAAAGTAATATAAACGTGATCAAGAATATTCTACGTAACAACCTCTATCCTAAGCACATTATTAACTCTCAAATAAATAAAAGACTAAAAGCGTTACAGCTTAGACAAAATAATAATAATTCTCTTGATAACATTACTTTTGACACGAGAAACTGTATCCTTATTCCCTTCATTAATGAAGTTTCTAAAAACATTGAACGCGTCTTAAGAAACATCAACCTAAAAGTGCTTTACACTATATTTAATAGATTGGATTTTATCATAAAGAAAGAAAAGGATACTCTCAGAATTTTTAAACAAACTGAATTAGTTTATGAAATCGATTGTTTAAATTGCAACATGTTCTACATAGGGCAAACTAAAAGACATCTAATGACCCAGCTAAAAGAACATCAGAATGACATTAAAAAACATGCAATCAACCATTCCGTTGTCAGTAAACATAGATTATCTTTTGATCATGAGTTTGACTGGAACAATCCTAAAATCTTACACAAGGAGACACACACAAGGAAAAGAGAGATAGCAGAGATGCTTTTTATAAAAAAATGCAATTCTGCGATAAACTCCCAAAAAGGTACAGATAATCTAACTGCCATTTATGATGGTCTATTAAACATTTTACAAATTACTTGACACAACCTGTATTTATTTATTTTTTACGTTTTTTTATTAGTGACCCGATCTTGTCATTTATTTATCTTGCCATGTTCTTTCTTTTTTCTTTTACTTATTATAATTTTGTCCCCAACGTCTCTCAGTCAAATCCTATCTCACTTAGTCCTAATGTCGCTGTCATGAACAAAACGGACAAACGGACTTTCGTGTCAATCTCAACCGTCCCATGACGAAATTGTTATTTTAATTGTATATTAATGTTGCCGGATTGAATATCATGTAAGTCACAAATTTAATATGTATTATTTGCGCCAATGATGATTGTATCATGTTAGTCACGAATTTAATATATACTTTTCACGCTTAAAGCGATTGTATTGTTTCTGTATAACATTTACAGATATACTTGATAAGGACCTAAACCAAGGTCGAAACGTAGTAATAAACGTTAATTAGGGTATCATTTATGCCAGTTTGATGTCAATTATTGCCCTTTCCTTTGAAATATTTTTTTATTTCTTTTTAATGATTTCAAGGGTTAAAAATTTTGAAAAATCGGAAAAAAATCTAAAGTTTATGAGAAAAATTTTTCTTTCTTTCTGAATGAAATTTAGAAATTTAATTTAGTTGATTTAGTTCTCATGTTTTTTGTAATCTTTAGTTAAGACTTGTAAAATATTCAGTCAACAAATCGCATCGATATAGACTAGTTGATCGTAGTTTGTAGGTTTTATAACTGAATGCTGAGTGTGATTATATGAGATTGAAAAAAAAAGATTTAAATCATTAAGAAGTCCGAAGAACATAAGTATACAAAAGTTGAATTATCATGATAAAATTTTTTCGTCATAATAGCAGTTACATCAAAATCAACGATTATAATTATGTCTATTTTTAATGAATGACAAACTGAGACAAATTAACATTGAAAGTTGGTTAAAGAACAATAAATTGTGTAAGTTAAGACAATGTTTGAAATGTCAATAAACCTTAAGTGTAATATTTATAAAATATATTTCATATTTTTAAAATAAAAACTAGTAAATATAAATAATAGAAGAAAATTAAATAGCGGTCATTATACTGTCATTATTTTGATAAAATTGTAAAAACATAAATTTTTTTTTACAAAGTTAAGACTTAAAGATGTAAATGTAAAAATAAAATGAATTTAAAGAACATATGAATATAAAGAACAAAAAATATCATGAGTGAAAATGCTAAATATTAGAAATCTATAACATAATACGGAATTTAACTCATTAATAATCATTAAAAACTCCTCATATGATTTAGAAATCAAATGAGAAATTAAAAAATGACTCAGAGCGATTTCCAAGCAAATTTTCCACAAAAAAGTGAAAAATCAAACTTTTATTATTTTACTGCTCCAAAAAATCTAATTTTTTATATTTGGTTAAAAATTAGATAAATATATTACTCGGAGATAAACATAAATTTTTTTCAAAATAATAGATCATCAAAATCATTAAATTAATCTTTGAAAGTATTTTTGATTTTTTTTTAACCGAATTTTGCTCAGAAGAAAAAGAAAAAGTTTTTTTCATGATAAAATGAAAAGGCATTCGTTGACGACAACCTGGCCACGTGGTAACTTTTTACACACATATATTAAAATCTTTCTTGTTAATAATCTGTTGATGATTTTTTTTATGACCTTTGGATTTTTTCGATTTTTCTGAATTTTTTGAAAATTTTATCAAAATTTTTCATCCTTGTTAAAATTATTTGTTCGGTGCGGAATGGAGTCGTAAGGAATTAGAGTCACGAGCACGCACACACAAAAATACTTGCACGCAAGTTTGAACAATTCACAATGTATTTCAGTCACAAAAGAATAAAACGTTTTATATACACAGATTATATTTACAGAGTTATATTCGGCACGTTTTCAGCGTGCGGTACGGAACACGGCACGGACAATACGAGTTCACGGTGAGAAGCGCGATACACGTCCGAAAGCATTTAAGCGGCGGTTGTACACCGCACCGACGTTGCGAGGAGCAAGCGACTCCAATAAAGCGCGCGTGCGAAAATAGCAGAGCAACTCTGCTATCACTAATACAACTCGCGATAGGATAGAAGGCGACTATCCTAGTCTGCCTAGTGTGAATTATTAAGAAAGAAAAATGCGGGTCATACTCGAGAGGCTCTGGGTAGACTGGCGACCGTCCCCACTCAGCATCCGCTTTTATACTGTACCTTTCTGGAATGTTCTTCTCGGTCGTCATTTCCTTTTGAAGGAAATGACGCCAAAAAAGGAACATCCCAGAAAGA
Organism: Crematogaster levior; assembly: GCA_901521435.1. Lineage (NCBI taxonomy): Eukaryota > Metazoa > Arthropoda > Insecta > Hymenoptera > Formicidae > Crematogaster > Crematogaster levior. The sequence continues at coordinate 273,516 of CABEGB010000679.1, read as the reverse complement.
CCCGGAAAATGTTATAAACAATCAGGGGACGACCGCAAGGTTTAACATGTTTTTATTCGGAGCGCCGTTTCACGTCGAGAGCGGCGCTACTCGCGGTAAGATTTCGGATATTGTGCGGAAGGGACACAAGTCCCACGAATGCAATATATCAATATGTAAGTGGTAAGCAGCGATAGCGGCAAGTGCGATACAAGTAGCACACACTACTATCGCCGCTCACTATCCGTGTTATTTCTGCATTACACCACCTGTGGTATACATGCAATATAGCACAAGCAGTGCAATGCAGCGCGAGAAAGGCGGAGCCCGTCGTTCGTTTGCGAACATTATTAAAAGAGTAAAAATTGCTTATTTTGCTGTAACTTGCTCTCATGGTGTGATAAAAATCTGAAATTTTATGTGTATTTTTTTCATAAGTAATCCTAGAAAAAATCATCAATACCAAAAGACATGGAAGTCTGTTCGGTTAAACCTTCTGTAAAACTCTGAACACTTCTTTTGCTATGAAAATCAAACTAGAAGCTTTAATTGCAATATAAATTTAAAAACAAAATTTTCAATATTTTTAAAAATTTTAAAATTTAAAAAATTTTTTTTTAAATTAAATATTAACCATACTTATTTAAATTAACAAACTAATATAATTTTTTTTGCCATTTTCAGTCGCAATTAGGATCTTGTTATAACTCATTAATAAACACAAATATTATATTTTTTTGACCGTAAATTACATAATAGTAAGACATATATTTAAAATCGCTAAACGGTCAGATCTGGATCTTGATGGCCAATCAATGATCTGCGTGCCGACTTGGTATGTCAGACTCTATACGCAATAAATAAATAAGATGTATGCCGACTTAATTGTCGAAATTTAAAACGCAAGTAAATCGGTGGTCGAATTGGTATGACACCCGCACGAAATGAGGGAGTTCCAGGATCGAATCCTGGCTGAGGTAATATTTTTGCAATAAATTATTTATCTGATTTAGAAAAGGAGGGTAACATGGGTAACGTTATTACCAAGTTTTCTAATCGATGTTGATTTTAAGTTGGAAATTTATTATTGATTGATTTTCCATCAAGATCCAGGTCTGACCGCTTAGCGATTTTAGATATATGTCTTAGCTCATTAATGTTATTTTGTATGTGAATGTATACACTTTCTTATTTCTTTAATCGATAGATTAACTACGCGATAAGTTTGTTTATCGTCTAAAACACCGATCACAAACATCTTTCTTTATTTGAGAAATGGAATCCACAAATTTAAAATTACTAAATAGAATTTATTGCAAAAACTATTACCTCATCTAGGATTCGAGCCTGGAACTTTCCGACTATTCGGAGTGGATGTTTTAGATCGACAAACCAAGTTGACGTGCAATCTATCGATTAAAGAAATGAGAAAGTGTATACATCGTGCACATACAAACAAATATTAATGAGCTATATCAAGATTCTAGCTCCGACTAAAAAAATTATATTAATTAATTTATTAATTGATATAATTACAGTTGGATTCACGCGTATATTTATTTAATTTCATTAAATTCAAAATAAAAACTACTTTATTACAATATAAAATTGATACTGTAATAAAGGTAGTTTTTTTAACATTAAATATATTTAATGTTATATATGTATTATATGTAATATTATACATATATTAAAGATAGAATCAAAACCAATCTATTTATTTCTTATATAAATAGATTGAAAGCGAAATAAAATAATTAATATTTTGTAAAATAATTAATGTTTTACTTTTCTATTATACTTTATACTTATAACTGTAAATAATATTTTGAAGGAATATAGAATTAATATAAAATCTTTCCTTTAAAAAATTTGATATAGAATTCTTTTTAATTAAATGCTAAAGCATTCAAACAATGTACCTAGTCTACAAAACTAACAACATTTCATTTTTGACCTAAGTTGTTACATGTTCATAATTTAAGATTTCTCCATTGAGAACATCTTATAATCTAACACTCATTCACTTCTCAATTTGAGTTAATTCAAAAGGTTTCGTCTTCTTGAATCTTCTGCATAGTCCTGTTTGGTCTAGCAGCTGATGTGCCTCTACGTTAGGATGATTCTGCAGCCTTTCCTTGTGCTTTTGTGCAAATCTTTTGACCTCATCGGCGACTGTTTCCACTTCTAAATCTCTATGGAGATCATTTACAACGTTTCTAAGAACTTTATTTTGAAATGTCTGAATTCTCTTTAAGTTACTCGGTTTAGTGCAACCCCACAACTGTATACCATATATTCAAATTGGTTTCAGAAGCTGCTTATATAGCAGTAGTTTGTTGTGTATTGTCAATTGTGAATTTCTTCCAATTAGCCAATACATCTTTCTATATTTAATTATAAGTTCTTTTACTTTTTTTAAATATGTTCTTTCCAGCGTCGAGATTCATCCCCAATTTTATTTTGTCATATTGGCACAAGGGATTTTGTCTTTATTTAAGTTAATTAGTAAATGTTTTATTTTTCTATTAGTAAAATTGACTTGAATAGATTTACTTTCATTTAATTTGATCCTCCACTGCTTTATCCAGTTATTAATCTTATTTACTGCTTCTTGCAGATTATTTGTAGCTTTCTCAATGCTGTTGGCTATCGACAAGATAGCTGTGTCATCTGCATACATAGCAACAACCGTGTTCTTCACTTTGGAAATGTCCCTCGTATAGAGCAAATATAATACCGGGTCCAGTACACTTCCCTGCGGCACTCTCGCCCTAATCTCCTTCAATTCCAAATAGGCTTCCTCTTGTTTAACTCTAAAATATCTTTCCTTGATATAGGATTCTAGCAATAAGTAATATTGGCTTGGAAAAATTTCCCTAAGCTTGAGTAAAAGTCCATCGTTCCAGACCTTATCAAACGCCTGAGTTACGTCTAGGAAAACTGCTGAGCAGATTTTTCTTTCCTCAAGGGCCTTTTTAATAACATTGATTACTCTATGCACTTGATCGATTGTTGAGTGTCCGTCACGGAAGCCAAATTGATGCGTGGGTATAATTTCTGGACTATCAATTAATGGTTTTATTCGTTAAGTACTAGTTTCTCAAAAATTTTTGACATTGATAATAACGAGATAGGTCTATATGATTTAATCTCATTTGGTGGTTTACCCGATTTCGGGATCATAATTACTTCTGCTATTTTCCACAGTTTGGGAACATATTTAAATCTAAACGAAGCATTAATAAGATACGTCAATTTGACTATCCCTTTTTGAGGAAGTTGTTTAAGTACCTCTCCAGTAATAAGGTCAAAGCCGGGTGCTCTTTTGCATTTAATTTTTATCTTAATTATTCTCGCTACTTCTTTTGGTGTGACCAGTTTCATTGCTTCCTCTTCGGTTCTTTTAATCCTTCTTACTTCCTCATTAAACCTTCTTTAACGTCCTTTGATGTCCGCCTCGTTTGGACGGAAGATATCTTCCAAATATTCTGCAAAAACTTTTGCTTTTTTCCCATTATCTCTCGCCCACTTACCATCTTCCGTTGGTATTGGTGGTATTTGATTGGTAGGCCTTTTTAACCTTTTCGTGACTTTCCAAAGTTTGTAGTCAGTGCTTTGATCAACTGTCATTGATTTAAGATATGAGTTAATAGTTTCATTTTTAATTTCTAGCAATTCTCTCCTTAATTGTTGTGATAGATGATTATATCTTTGTTTATCCTCAGGTGATTTCAATGTTTTGCTATTTTTTTCTAGTTTTTCTTTTATCAGTAACTAGTTCCCTGATTTCCTTTGGATAGTTATTACCAATGGCTTTTCTTTCAATCCTAGGTGTATTGTCCCAAGCCACCTGTTGTATGTCTTTGATAAATCTTTCCATCTCGTGATCTAATTGATCCCTAGTTTTTAAGGATATTTTTAGGTCAATTTTATTACTTACAAGGAAGGTGTCGGAAGTGTCCCTCTCCGATTTTGATGAGCTTCTAATATGTTGTTCTCTAGATCAAAATAGGAGACACATTTTTTTTTTATACGTTCCCATACGGCCTTTTAAGGGGTGAAACACCCCTTTGAAAAAAATCGATTTTTCTCTTTTGGAGCGAATATCTTCGAAACTAAAAAAGATAGGACAAAAATTCAAACTGGGTATTAAATGGCTTGATGAGTACTATAAAATAACGTAAAAAATTTTTTATTTTTTTTTTATTTTTCAAAAAGCCTTACTCCTTTAACTTTTTTTTCAAAATTTTGAATTTTTGTTTTTACCAAATTAAAGGTTATTTTTTTACGAATTCATCCATGTATATTAAAGTTATGTTGCGTAATATCATTTTCGAGAATTAATTATAAACGCCTCCGTACATACGCTATTTGTGTCGGTCCATGCGCTCGATTCTTCGCGCAACGCGTTTTCCTGTAATCAAAAGATGACGAATACACTTGGAGTACATATCCATATATAATCACGAAAGTTTTCATCACATATAGCTCTTGAGCACTTATATAAAACTTAAAACAAGTTTAAAGGTCTGTAAGACGAATAATTTTATCGTTGGAGAAAATATAAAATGCCGTCGCTTTGCGAGCACCAGTTTAATACGTAACATCGTACATTTTATCGTGTACCCTTAATTAAATTGTATGAAATATTAATCGCGGTTTTATATAAGACGGATTGACATATTACAATTACGCCTTACTGCAAACACTCACTCTTTCCATGCGATCTTTTTATTTTTATCATTTTTTCTTAAATCATATATATTTTATGTTCAATTTCATGTATGCTTTTTATTACTTAATTAATTTTATAAGTACAATTAAGAAACTATAACATAATTACAATTAATGAAATTACATATAACAATTGTGTAACAATATAATATTACAATAAAGTTAATAATAATATAAATATTTAATATAAGTATTTAATATTTATATTATTAAGGGTCAAATTTATAACACATATGATGGTTATGAAAGAAATGTTGTATACAAAGAGACTTTTTACACCATGCGCAAGTAATTATAGCAATGCCACCGTAAACATCGCATGTCGGTTTAACATTCTTCTTAAAGCAAAAATCAACTGGCGTTTCAAATTGTGCTGATCTCTCTTCTATATAACCGCTTTTATACCATGCATATTTAAATAAATCTCTAAATCTTGGTGATGAAAATTGGAAATGTGTTAATGATTGTAATTTTAAAATAGCATCTCGTGATTGAAGTTTAACTTCTAAATCTAGAAGCATGACAATGTCTGAAAAGTATTTTATAAAATTTTTCCATAAACGAAAACCGTATACATCTAATGGTTGTCTTTGACCCGTTGTCCCTGCTGGTATAGTTAGAAAAACAGAATCTTCTGCAGATTCTGGTTTACTTCTTTCAATTACGCCTGGGCAATGTCCAGTCCAAGAATCCAATAATAAAACTGATTTAGGACCAACGTTTGGAAAATAAACTTTTTTTAACCAAATCTCAAAATGATGTGATGTTAATTTTCCAGATTTTGAGGCCATAGCAAAAATATTCTTCTCTCTAAACATTATTTCTTGTACTCTCGGACCGAATGATTCAGTAGGTTCTTTTAAAACAATAAAAAGAGGTGATAATAATCTACCATCGGCTGAAATTGTTGGTTGTATAGTGTAGCTATGTGTTGCCGATATTGATTGCGCCGTGCACTCTACCTTTTTTGTACCTTCAATTGCTAAAGAACGACCACTATGTAATTTTAATTGAAAACCGCTTTGGTCTGAATTATAAATATTTTCAATTCCATAACGCATAATATGATATTTAACATTTTCGATGAACCTATTGCCTTCTGCTTCCAGATAATCTTTTGATTGTATAGTTTTTTTTGTAATAAATTTTGTGACTTTTCGGGAAACAATATTATGTGCCATTTTAAATCTATTTACCCATGACTTTGACGCTGTAAATCCTGGTACATTAATTTCCTGCTGCGCTTTGAGGGCCCATCGAACAATATCAATGTCGTGAATTATTATTGCTTTTTCAAGAGCTTCTTTGAATTTATTTAATGTGTATGATGAAATTTCTTTCAACTTCTGCAATCTAGATCCACCTTTGTTCACTTGCTCTTCCCATCTTCGTAATTGGCGATGTAACTTTCCAAAATTGATGTTTCACAGTCCGAAATGATTTTGTCCTATCAGAATCGACAGGTTTTCAAAACTCAACAGCACTTCTTTTGTATTCAATTGGAATATTATCATGTATGCATATCATTTCCTTCACATAATACGTTGTTTCTTCGTCTTCATTTCCTTCTTCGTCTGTTATTGCTTGTGTTTTTGATAGGTCAAAGGAATTTTCAAAATCAAGAGAATCTTCTTCTTCAATCTCAAATTTCTCCTTGTACATTTGTTGCAGCATATTTTCTATTTTCTGTTGCACTTCTTTTTCTTTATTAGTAAAAGGAGTTTGTGGCATATTAAAAGTAGTGGCAGTAAACAGCAACATTATTACGTTTCTTGGATTGAATCGCATTTTGCCTTAAAAAATATGAATAATAAATATATAGATATACACATATATGTTCAACGTACAGATAGTAATTATGTATATTAAAAAATAGTAAAATGTTTTATTATACTTGTTATATTTATAATAATAAATACATACCTATGCAACTGCAACGATTAATAGTTCACACAATTTAATTAAGAGTACACGATAAAATGTACGATAAATCAAATGAATAATCTTCTCTTCGCCAGTGATGATAAAATCAAGAAAAGGAGGAGGCAATAAATGACGTGCAAACTGGCAATCGATACATTTATTAAAGGCACAACGTTTTGACCATGGAATTTGGTCCTTATCAAGTGTATCTGTCAATATAATACAAAACCAAAAAAACAATACAATGAATGTTACAATTAATGTGTATAAAAGTTGTCAAAACTGTTATTTACAATTCAGAATAGTGCCGCAAGAATTACATAGTATAATAAAATAAAACGACGATGTAACAAAAATGTCTAGTTTAAACGGAAGAGTCAATAGTTCATGACTGTTAAAAAGCGACTGAGTGACAAAAATGTACGATGTTACGTGTGTACAATGTTATTAAACTAATGCTCTAAATGCAAAGTGACGGCATTTTATATTTCCTCCAACGATAAAATTATTCGTCTTACAGACCTTTAAACTTGTTTTAAGTTTTATATAAGTGCTCAAGCTATATGTGATGAAAACTTTCGTGATTATATATGAATATGTACTCCAAGTGTATTCGTCATCTTTTGATTACAGGAAAACGCGTTGTGCGAAGAATCGAGCGCATGGACCGACACAAATAGCGTATGTACGGAGGCGTTTATAATTAATTCTCGAAAATGATATTACGCAACATAACTTTAATATACATGGATGAATTCGTAAAAAAATAACCTTTAATTTGGTAAAAACAAAAATTCAAAATTTTGAAAAAAAGTTAAAGGAGTAAGGCTTTTTGAAAAATAAAAAAAAATAAAAAAAATTTTAAAAAAGAGTAAATTTATGTTATTTTATAGTACTCATCAAGCCATTTAATACCCAGTTTGAATTTTTGTCCTATCTTTTTTAGTTTCGAAAATATTCGCTCCGAAAGAGAAAAACCGATTTTTTTCAAGTGTTTCACCCCCTAAAAGGCCGTATGGGAACGTATAAAAAAAAAATGTGTTTCCTATTTTGATCTAGAGAACAACATATTAGAAGCTCATCAAAATCGGAGAGGACACTTCCGACACCTTCCTTGTTAGTTCAGTTTTAAACTTTTCCCATGCCGTTCGTCTATTTGTCAGCGTGGGACAGTTTTCCTTCATTATTATTCTTTCACTTAAAGTAAGCAGTATCAAAGAATGGTCCGAGCACAAGTCACCTCTCCTCTACATTGATATAGACCATTGGGAATTTTTTAGATATAAAGAAGTCCAGTAAGTCTGGAATTTTCTCAGTATCTATTGGCCAGTATGTTGGTTTGCCTGTGGAATGCCAATTACACCCATATTCTTGCCTGCGGCACCCATATTATCGCTTCCATCAATTCTCTGCCTTTGGTAGTAGTAACTCTGGAGCCCCAGAAGATATTTTTATAATCTCCTGCAATAATAAATTTCTCACTTAGACTTCGTATATATCTAAGATAATCAGATTTCTTTAAATTGTGTCGTGGGGGACAGTATATAGCAGAGACTACTAATATGTGCTTTTTGGTTTTAATTGTTACAGTTGTGGCCTGTATTTCTTCTGTTTTGTATTTTCCCTCTTCATAGTGAGAGATATTGTTTTTTATTAGTATTGCACTTCCTCTTCTAGCTGAATTTTGTGGGTGCACTGTATAATATGTCTAATAGCCTTTAATTTTAATATATGACTGTTTTGTGAAGTGCATTTCAGATATAAGGCATATATCGAATTTTTGAGTGTCCAAGAACATTTGTAATTCGTATCGGTGTTGTAAGAGTCCATTAGCATTCCAAGCCAATATTCTTAAGTCCTTGCTTGCCATTGTTTCTTTTTGTCCTTGACTGTCTTATTGATGTTTTCCAGTTTAGAAAATCTTTCTAATATTATGCTATTAAGGTCTTCATTACTTTTGTTTTGTTCTTCTATTTTGGTCATAATTGTCATCAATAATTGATTAATTATATTAGTGTTATTATTTTGGTTTCTTTCATTTTTAGTGACTTAAGCATAGGTCCTATTCTCGTTTGTAAAGTTTTCGTATGTAGTTATATTTTCTTCATTCCGAGGTCTTGTTGGTTAGCTTTTTTTATTCTCTACTCTTTTTTGTTAGTCTTGTTACGGATTTTCTGAAGCTCCTTTGCAGCTGTACAGCTGTACAGCCCCTATAATTTGCAGGATGAGGATCTCCACAATTCACACATTTAGCTTGCTTTTCCTTATTTTTCCTGCATTCTTTAGTGTGATGTCTATCTGCGCATTTAACGCATCTAGATTCTTTTCTGCAGTAGTTTTGTGTATGTCCATATCCCTGGCAATTTTTACATTGTGGAACAAGATTTGGCTTCTTTAGAGCTTCAATTTTAACTTTTTTATTCCAAGAATTTCTTTAATTTCATAAATCTTTCTTATATCCTGTTCCTTATCAAAGGTTAATATAAATAAAGGTAATGGACTTTTGTCCGTTCTCTTGAGTATTTGTGTTACCTCTCTTAATTTATAATTTTTACTATGTAAGTCTTTTAGAATACGGTCTGTATTACATGTTGTGTGTAATTTTCTTGCAACGACTTTAATTGGCCTTTCTCTTTTGTTCTCGTATGAGTACCAACTCATCTCTCTCTCATTCAGGATGCAAGTTAACTTCCGACAGCTATCTTCATCCTGCACGTTTACTTTAATGTCTCCATTACTGTGCGTTACCTTGTACTGAAGTTGATTTTCTTCCATAATCTGCAAAATGTTATCGAAACTCTTAACCCTTTGCACTCCTATGTCGAGTGTGACTCGACATCAGTTTTTATCTCAGGAGCTCCTTTTTCGAGTCTCACTCGACATTTTTTCAAGTCCAAACCAATAGATGAAATATGATGAAATATGATTCGGAGTGCAAAGGGTTAAATTGACTTATGATTACCGGTGATGGTTTGGGTCTGAATTGCATTATCTGCTGACTAGTTCCTTGTTTTTCTTCCATGCCCGTATGGAAAAAAATTATAAGAAAACTATTCAAAAAATTATTGGAACACTACTGCAAACAATACAGGAAAACTATTAAAACACTATTGAAACACTATTGAAAAATATTGGAATACTACAATAAACTTATTATAACACTATTGAAATCCTATTCGTGAAGTATAGTGTCATTCACTGTAGTATTTTCGTCGATAACTACTTAAACACTTATACTAAAACTATTTGTAAATTATTCAAGTGAAGGAGACACCAAGTTTCACCCAAGTTTTCCAAAAAATAAAATTTGAAAAAATATTCAATCTAAAGCTATTCACACACTGATTCTTTATATGTAGATGTCTAAGTCGACTCGGGTCAGGATTCAAAGATTTTGGTCCAAAATAATACTAAAGAACAACAGCTGATCTTAGCGTTATTTTACCGATTTTAATCCCTAAATTTTTGGATCCTGATTTGAGTCCACTTTGTACCTACATCATATTTGAAATTAGTGTGTCATAAGCTTTATTTTGAGTATTTTTATTTTGAGTATTTTTGTGTTGAAAAATTTGGGCGAACCGCCTACAGGTTGTTGGCGTTTGTATTTTTACATTTAAAGGACGAAGATGTAAGACTATAAATTAGATTTAAATTTATATTTATTGCACAAAAATGAAAATAATATATTATTATAATATAGTATATTGAGAAACAATATAAAATATAAAGGAAAATATAAAACAGGAAAATATAAAACATTTTAAATAATAAACACTTTAATAAAATAATTAAAATCGAAAGATGATTTTAATTCGTTGTTGGCGTTAGGCTGACGTTCGGCGCGCAGATCATTTATTGGTTGAAAAGCCTTCACGTGGCCAGTTTGCCTGTCAAATAATACTTTTATGTGTTATCTTAATTACTGGCGAAGAAAAGACTATTTTCAAAGTTAATAAAATAATCTTAATCTAGTATAAAAGAGGATGGACCATTTGGGCTGATTTTGACCATAAATTTCGTTCAAGTTCATGAAATATATATATCTTGAATAATTTGAATACAATCACTCAAGATATAGATTTTTTATGAGTTTGAACAAAATTTGTAGGAGGCTAGAATTGTGTCCCAAATGGACCCTCCTGCTTATACAATATGTTTGTTATATAAATTTTATTATAATATTGTAATATACGATAATATATTAATTTTCCTTTAACAAAACAGAAAGTAAATATAGTCTTGTGACTATACGTAAAAAAATTAAAAACATCTTTTAATATTACATAAAAATAGAAACATCTATTTTGATATAAATAAGTAAATATGTCTTATAATGTTATAAACAAAAAACAAAAATAAAGAAACATTTGTTTACACTAAAATTGACTTAAAAATAATTATTTCTTTTTTTATATACTTTTTAATATATTATCGTCTATCCTTCTCTAAAGTTAATCTAACAATAATTTCATCAAAAGATATTACTCACCATTGTCCTCCTGCTTTTTTCTGCTTGCTCGAGGTACAGCGTTATTGCACTTTTGTCTCACTGCTGCTTTAAAAAGTTTTTGGGTGTCTTTATTGCACTCAAATATTGAAAACACATGTGCTGTAATAATAAAATAAAAAGTAATTATTTTGAAGGAAATTTTAAAAATAATTTGATAATAAAACATTACGTTATTTAATACAAATACATATATATATCAATTGTGTATGTGTGTGTGTGTGTGTGTGTGTGTGTGTGTGTGTGTGTGTGTGTGTGTGTGTGTGTGTGTGTGTGTGTGTGTGTGTGTGTGTGTGTGTGTGTGTGTGTGTACACATTAATTCTTCATAAAGTAAGATTAGGTTCCGAAACATCCTTTTTGAGGAAAATTTTACTGGAAATATAATAAAACACGTTATGTATTCTATATGTATTACATCGAGTAAAATTTCTTCTCGAAGATGTTTTGGAATGTAGCTAAAGTATACAAAAAAATATGAACTAACCTGTATGTATATTTTCTGTTTTTTTGCTTTTAGACGAGAATATCTTGTTGTTATAGGAATTTCTTCAGATTCATCTGTTAGATATTTTTTATAAGATCCTCTTTTCCCTTTCGACATTATGTCTGTTGATGCAGTATATGCTTATTGGACTATTTGCGACCGGCACAACGCGCACATGCGTCTACGTATTGTAGAAGTAAAGCTTTCTGATCACTTGTCCACTTCCTCTTATATTCGTATAAACGGACTAGGATTCAAGAAAATCTATACGCTCATTAAACTATTTACGACCGGCACTGGATTTGCACTGACCGGCACAACGCGCGCATGCATCTACGTAGTACGTAGTACGTATTGTAAAAGTAAAGCCTAGTGCAGACTGCACGCAGCATTAAGCGTCAAGCAGCGAACTTCATGGATTGGCTGTTGCTTGCCCAAAATCCAATACTGTTGATTTTGGGCAAGCAGCAGCCAATCAACGAAGTTTGCTGTTTTACTCTTGCTGCGTGCAGTCTATGCATGTGCGCGTTGTGCCGGTCAGTGCAGGTCCAGTGCCGGTTGTAAATAGTTTAATGAGCGTATAGATTTTCTTGAATCCTAGTCCGTTTATACGAATATAAGAGGAAGTGGACAAGTGATCAGAAGGCTTTACTTCTACAATACGTAGACGCATGTGCGCGTTGTGCCGGTCGCAAATAGTCCAATAAGCATATACTGCATCAACAGACATAATGTCGAAAGGGAAAAGAGGATCTTATAAAAAATATCTAACAGATGAATCTGAAGAAATTCCTATAACAACAAGATATTCTCGTCTAAAAGCAAAAAAACAGAAAATATACATACAGGTTAGTTCATATTTTTTTGTATACTTTAGCTACATTCCAAAACATCTTCGAGAAGAAATTTTACTCGATGTAATACATATAGAATACATAACGTGTTTTATTATATTTCCAGTAAAATTTTCCTCAAAAAGGATGTTTCGGAACCTAATCTTACTTTATGAAGAATTAATGTGTACATACACACACACACACACACACACACACACACACACACACACACACACACACACACACACACACACACACACACACACACATACACAATTGATATATATATGTATTTGTATTAAATAACGTAATGTTTTATTATCAAATTATTTTTAAAATTTCCTTCAAAATAATTACTTTTTATTTTATTATTACAGCACATGTGTTTTCAATATTTGAGTGCAATAAAGACACCCAAAAACTTTTTAAAGCAGCAGTGAGACAAAAGTGCAATAACGCTGTACCTCGAGCAAGCAGAAAAAAGCAGGAGGACAATGGTGAGTAATATCTTTTGATGAAATTATTGTTAGATTAACTTTAGAGAAGGATAGACGATAATATATTAAAAAGTATATAAAAAAAGAAATAATTATTTTTAAGTCAATTTTAGTGTAAACAAATGTTTCTTTATTTTTGTTTTTTGTTTATAACATTATAAGACATATTTACTTATTTATATCAAAATAGATGTTTCTATTTTTATGTAATATTAAAAGATGTTTTTAATTTTTTTACGTATAGTCACAAGACTATATTTACTTTCTGTTTTGTTAAAGGAAAATTAATATATTATCGTATATTACAATATTATAATAAAATTTATATAACAAACATATTGTATAAGCAGGAGGGTCCATTTGGGACACAATTCTAGCCTCCTACAAATTTTGTTCAAACTCATAAAAAATCTATATCTTGAGTGATTGTATTCAAATTATTCAAGATATATATATTTCATGAACTTGAACGAAATTTATGGTCAAAATCAGCCCAAATGGTCCATCCTCTTTTATACTAGATTAAGATTATTTTATTAACTTTGAAAATAGTCTTTTCTTCGCCAGTAATTAAGATAACACATAAAAGTATTATTTGACAGGCAAACTGGCCACGTGAAGGCTTTTCAACCAATAAATGATCTGCGCGCCGAACGTCAGCCTAACGCCAACAACGAATTAAAATCATCTTTCGATTTTAATTATTTTATTAAAGTGTTTATTATTTAAAATGTTTTATATTTTCCTGTTTTATATTTTCCTTTATATTTTATATTGTTTCTCAATATACTATATTATAATAATATATTATTTTCATTTTTGTGCAATAAATATAAATTTAAATCTAATTTATAGTCTTACATCTTCGTCCTTTAAATGTAAAAATACAAACGCCAACAACCTGTAGGCGGTTCGCCCAAATTTTTCAACACAAAAATACTCAAAATAAAAATACTCAAAATAAAGCTTATGACACACTAATTTCAAATATGATGTAGGTACAAAGTGGACTCAAATCAGGATCCAAAAATTTAGGGATTAAAATCGGTAAAATAACGCTAAGATCAGCTGTTGTTCTTTAGTATTATTTTGGACCAAAATCTTTGAATCCTGACCCGAGTCGACTTAGACATCTACATATAAAGAATCAGTGTGTGAATAGCTTTAGATTGAATATTTTTTCAAATTTTATTTTTTGGAAAACTTGGGTGAAACTTGGTGTCTCCTTCACTTGAATAATTTACAAATAGTTTTAGTATAAGTGTTTAAGTAGTTATCGACGAAAATACTACAGTGAATGACACTATACTTCACGAATAGGATTTCAATAGTGTTATAATAAGTTTATTGTAGTATTCCAATATTTTTCAATAGTGTTTCAATAGTGTTTTAATAGTTTTCCTGTATTGTTTGCAGTAGTGTTCCAATAATTTTTTGAATAGTTTTCTTATAATTTTTTTCCATACGGGTGTGGTTTACTTGTACCTGTTGTACCTGCACTGGAGAGGCGTCCGGTGATTTATACTTCTTTTCTTTGTGTTTTTCTTAATAGTCCAGTTTGTCTCTCTTTCCAATACTTCCTCATCTGTTGCATATTCAGTTTCTCTTTGTTCATTTCTCTCGCATCCAACTTCTGTATTAGATTTATCCTCTCCTCGTTCCATCTCTTTAATCCTCTCCTTCAGTAATCTAATTTTTTTCATTAGATTCTCTCTCTCTCTCTCTCTCTCTCTCTGCTCTCTCCGACATTAGCATTTTGTACAAAGCGTGATTATTTTCGGTAATCAGTGTACCTTCCTCCAACGCATAGGTATTATATGCGGATGTATATTTTAGCAACGGTTGCCCCCACCCCCTCCAGAATCCATGGGGTCTGCCTCCGAAGAGGATGGATTTTCCAAGCTCTTGCTCGGTCTGCCACCTGGGGTACTCATTCCATACATTTTTCCTGTGCCTTTTGAACTGTTGGTTCACGGGAAGTATTTTATTTCCTTCCTACCCTATAGCACCTAGATACTGTCGAGCATTCCAATATCCGCCACCTGGGGACGCACTCTCTAGTGGTTACAGTTTCCGCCGAGAGGATATAGAATGAAAAAAGAATTATGTAACACTAAGATTTAAAAAATACTATAAAAAAGAGTAACAATGAAAAGAATTAAAAGATTTTCGAACGACATTTTGAATGATATTTTAATAGAAGAAATCCATGACTAACCACATTTCGAAGATAACATTAAAATAATTACATACAATCGAAACAAAGGAATTCACTATAATGTTAATTTAAACAAACAAATTGGAATTTGATTAAAAGTGAAATTTATGAATTTAATTGTAAGGCTATAAACACATTTAAAATTATATTAACAAACTTGTAATTTATATTGCAGAGAATCCCTTATTAAGAAACAGAGTGTGGTATTGTGAATTCTCAAAGCGCGGCATAGTATGTATTTATATAAAAATAGAAATTATATAAAAATAAACACACACACACACACAATGTGCAAATAAAACCATTAAAATATTAATTATCTCAAGTTAGCTTTTACTTTTATTTTTACTTAGAATTTTCATATTGTTTTTGACACTATAAAAATAATATATGTCAGCAAATATTATCTCAGCAAATAGATATATAATAATATTACCATAATAAAACAAAATGTAACATGTAATATAACATGTTTGTTACATGTAATATTCACGTTAATTGTGATTTCTCACTCATCAAATATTGCAACATGTAAAAAATATTATATAATTGCATTATAAATTATTACATCGTTATATAAATGTTATGAAATTAACAAAATAATAATTATAGCATATAATATAATAATTATAGTCAATTATTGGTTTGGTCATGTAGCACTCTTCGCAATCGATGTCCTCACTTTTGTTTTTTACAGAGTGTCCCAATATCCTTACCAGTTTCGTTTTAAGTACGGAGAGTGCAAGCAAACAAGTCTAATGACTGTACATGAATATAATTCTGATAATACTTGTTATGCAGTTACATGTCAGTAATATTGCTGTTATTTTACAATAATTAAAGTAAATGACAAAGCAATGTGTGTAACATTTTTAAAAGATAATTTATATTGCACTTATAAAAGGAAATTATATAATGTCAACATTAACAACAGTAACAACAGTAAAGTTTATATTACGTGTTACTTCTGTGTTATGTACAGTTTATAAATAATATTTGACAATACTTTGTAATAAAATCTAGCTTCAGATTTGATCATGATCAATAGTTTAAGAACATTCATTGATTTTATTTTAATTAGATTAAAATTTAACTTATACAATTATAAAAATTAATTTCTAGAATAAATAAAAATAGTACACATAAGTATGTATGCCAATTGATAAAAGAAATTAGAAAATATAAATTCAAATGCATATATTTTTTATTACACAATTTTAGTAATGTGTTAAAGTTAAGTTGTGGTTAAATTTTCAATTTTCAATTTTATTATTTAACATTAAATAACGAATCATTGTTTATAGATTGATGAAAATGGTACAATGATAAAGGAAAAGGTTTTAAAATATTGCGACCTTGTCACTGTTAAAGCGAATTCTTGTAAGGACATTGTTTCTGATTGCTTTAAAGAAGGTAATCACATTTTTTAAAATAAAACTTATTTTTAATAAAATATCTTAAAATTATATAACACTTTGATTCAAGATTAAATAAATTTGTTTTTTTTATAGTAAATCAAGGCTCAGGATCCGATCAGGAGAACAGCTTAGCTATGCTAGAATGTCATATGAAAGGAGGTGTGAAAGATATGCTTGCGAAACCGGTACACAGTGGGGCGAAGCATAGCGATTCTTGGACTTGTTTTCCATTATATATTATTTATATTTTCATAATATATTATGAGAGCGATGCCTTTCACGAGTAATAAATAAATTAAAAATAATCAAGTTTAAAAACAATAGATAGTTTAAAAACAATACATGTATATTACAGGTTTCGGCTTACAAAGCCCTCTTCAGTGACGTTAACAAATAAAAACATACATACATTAGACAGTAGAATTTGATTCATATACTTATAATTAAGGTTCACATTATTATCGTGTGAAGTCCGTCGTCGCAATCGTCTTTTTCGTAAATGTGAAACGGGTTGTCCTTCTCCAGATTGGATATGTTCGTGGAGTGATGATTGGAGCGACGGGCCGGTTCTAATCAGCGTTTCAATTTTTCTCTCATAGTTGTCGTGTGAATTAAAATTAGGGTAAAATCAAATAAACTAATACCGAATTACATTTTTTCCCGAAAATAAAAATAAAATATATAGGCAATAAAATTAAATTAACAATAAATAATGAAATAATAAAATTCTCTTAGTGATCGTAAAAATGATTAAAACCAATTCCACCCGTTCAATGTCAATAAACTGAATCTTTGTAGTCATTTTATAAAACTAAAATCTTTTACAAAAACGGGGAAAACTGTTAATTCTTACCATTAATAATGTGAAAATGAAAACCGTGAGTTCTAATCCCAGAATGTGACATTTTGTTTCTGGAAGCGTCTAAACCGTTCAAACTTAAAAATGCTAATGAAGAAGTTGGAATTGATCCGGGCGCCACACCAACATCACCGCGACCAATCATGGAGGGGGGGGGGCCGGAAAGGAAGGGGGAGTTTTTGGTGGACGACCTCTTTAGTGTAAAAGATAAATAAATAAATAAATAAATAAAAAAAATTAAATATATAAAAAATATAATTTTTCACCAATTTGGGGATACAATAGTAACCGAAAAAGATACTGGGTCGGAAACAAAAAAAGGGGGGAGGAGGGGGGACAGACTTATTTGGCAAGTTCTGATATTATTTCAAAGTAAGCCTCACTCAAAAGTTCTGAGTCTTTATGTACTGATACCATTTTTCTGTTCTTTTATATGTATTATTTCCGATGTAAGTCTTTTCTGAAAATTGTTCTCTGTATCTAGCACTCTTACATTATCCCAGTCAAAAAAAATGATTTACTTGCATTGCATGTTCCAAGACTACTGAGTGTTTTGAAGGGTCAAATTTTGCATTCGATTTGTCTTCTTTTAATCGCGTACCTAGCTGTCTTTTAGTTTGCCCAATGTAAGAGGCATCACAATCTCTGCAATTGATTTTATATATCACACTAGCATCCCCCGTCGCGGTCTTGTCCGCGTTATAATTGAATAGAACTTGGAGTGTGTCATTAGCGCATGTAATATGATCTTTTTTGAAATATTTATTTTAAAGAACTTCAGAGTAAATAACATTTTTTGTTTTCAAACCATCTGGTAATAGAATAAACTGATTTTCCGGTTTACCTGTTCTTGATAGTCCCACATATAACTGTCCATGTGAGAAACAGTCAAAGCGTAAATCAATACCAACATATTGAAATGTTTGGCCTTGAGCCTTATTAATTGTAATAACGAACGAAACTTTAATGGGGAATTGAAGTCTCTTAAACTGGAAAAGTAAATCAGTAGGAATCATAGGTATACGGGGTATAAAGGCAATTTCTCCCGCTGCTGGTCCAGTAAGAATAGTAGCTTCGATAACATTTTTACGCATAACTTTTATTTGCAGTCTCGTACCGTTACAATTTTGGTGGGTTTAAATTACGTAATAATATTATAAGAACTCCAACTTTAAGTTGTAAGTTATGTGGTGAAAAGCCAGCAGGATTAAGTGAATTCAAAAATTCTTGTGGATAGTGAACAGCGTCTTCTGTACTCACAACAGCATCAATTGATCGATACTCTTTAGTTTCTCCTCTTACGTGATCTAAAATAATATTGTTAATTTCAGATGCAGATACGTTTCGTGGTGTTATAATAGCTCTTTCACAAAGGAGTATGGTTTCTGTAAAAGATCATCAATATTAGGATAGACATTAGAAATAAGATCAGTAATAGTTGTTACAATCTTACCTAATTTTGAATCGACAGATATAATGCCACAATCATTTGGTATCGTTCCATTACCAACACTGAGTAGGTGAA
This sequence comes from Crematogaster levior, assembly GCA_901521435.1. NCBI lineage: Eukaryota > Metazoa > Arthropoda > Insecta > Hymenoptera > Formicidae > Crematogaster > Crematogaster levior. Next base: position 254,529 of record CABEGB010000679.1, on the reverse strand, counting down.
GTGGAAATTCCGTGTTTCCTCCTCCAAGATGTACTCTCATATTTGTTCTTAAATGTAAAGTAGAAACCAATCTCCATATTGGTGATGATTTTAGACATGCTTTTATTATATCAGCTCTTGTTCCTTTAGATATTACCGGCAAAGTTTGACGAAAATCTCCAAAAACAAAAGTTAAACCACCCATCAATTTATCACATGACCTAAGGTCTCGAAGGGTTCGATCAACTGCTTCAACATGAGCACGATGAATCATGGTGCATTCATCCCATACAATAAGTTTAGTATCTTTGAAAATGGCAGCAAGAGGGCCATTTTTATGAATAGAACAAACTGATTCTTTTTCACATGATACATTTAAAGGTAATTTAAATGTTGAATGAGCGGTTATACCTCCATTGAGGAGCGTAGCAGCTATACCTGAGGATGCTACGCCGAGAGACAAACTACCTGTCGAACAAACATATGCGAGGAGTAGGTTTATCAAGAAAGTTTTTCCAGTCCCTCCAGGAGCATCTAAAAAAAATATTTGTTTTCTATTACTTTGGACATTTTGTGTAATTAAATCATATGCTTTACGTTGATCTGGTACTAATTTGCAGAGATTATTATTAACATATTCTTGAAGCTCATCAATATTAATGAAATTTTTGAACATTGAATCGTAAGGATTATCTTGTTCATTACGAATTGGTGTTGGTAAACCATAATCACATAAATACTTTTCACTAAGACTAACTACCTTGTCTTCAATTGCTATAAGACCTTAAAAATATTTTCAGAATATGTAATAGAATCATCGTTTCTGCGACATCTAACATGGTATAAAATATCTTCACAAAATTGTTCTTTAAATGATTCCCATAAAATAGATGGTTCAGAAGGATGGCAAAAGACTAAAATAATAGCAAATAAATCTCTTAATTTAGATGGAGTTTGAGATATGGAAGCATCTGCCAGAGTATCTTTCCAATGATTATCACTTTCTAAAAGACCTAAAGCCCTGCAAGCAGCTTTAAAAGTGGGATAAACAATACCATCAACAGTTTTTAAATGATCAAAAGAGACCTCTAACATGATGTAAAAGCATACGAAGATGAAAACATTCGCTTTGATTAGGGTGAATAGTGTACACTCTACCAAGAGCTGTATCTTTTTTAATACCTGGATAACCGTCGACATCCAATCCGCGTTTTCTCCTAGAAAATTTATTATTAGTCCAAGTATAATAGCTAGGAACTTCAGGGTATAAAAGAGTCTTAGCAAAATCATCTGATTGGCAAAGATCGAAAAAAGCAGTAAGAGTAGTTTTACGTGGAGTTTGAATAACATCTCAAAGGTTTTCTTCAGTAAAATACACACGTTGATTATTTTCTAAATGAACAGCTAAGTGGACTACAGTTGGAAACCGTTCATGGATTGAAAATTCAAAAAACCGCCAAAATGCCTCAGAAATACATATGTAACGCCCATTAATATAGTTATTTAATTCATCTACATCGTTTTCAATAGAAAATGTTGCTGAATCGGATCCTTTGTTAATGTATTTACAAATATACTTAATAGCTTGAACAGAATGGCAATACTCTACATTGATATGAACATTAAAAGTTCTTAATAAGTATGGATTATATGGAACAACCCATCTATTATCAACATCAATTGTAGTCCTGCGTAAATTGATAGAAGCAGTATATCCTCCGTCTTCAGTAGTTCTTTTACGATAAGTTGGATATCCATCGTCACCAGTTTGTGTTTCTGCTATGAATGGTCGAGGATACTTTTTTGTGCATTTACCATCTTTCATGCAGGGTGATGATGCATTCAGATCACCACAGGGACCATGAATCATGTTTTTACAAACTATATCAAATAATAATGGATCCTCATCTTTATTTGGAAGTTCTACAGAAATAATAAGATCGATTTCATCAGGTTGAATTTTTACATCCAGCCATATTAATAAGTGAGCATGCGGTAATCCTCGTTTTTGCCATTCAACACTATATGCATAACAGTTTACTTTGCCAAACACTTCTTTTTTTGTTATTTGGTCTAAAAATTTTTTCAGTTTTAAATGAAACACGCGAGATACAATATCATGTCTATCAGATGATGTTTGTCCTGGAAATAATTCATTTTGAATTTCTGGCCATTGGGGGTTGCAAGTAAAAGTTATAAATAAATCTGGTCGCCCATATTTGCGGGTATGTGATGGCATCTTGCGTTTTTTCATGCATATATCGAGGTGAACCAGTGAAAAACGATGAAACATTTTTATTAGTATGTGACTGTTGTATTGTAACGTAATACCCATCTTGTCCTGTAGGAAACATAAGAGGGTATTGAAGAGGATCATACGAACGATGAAGTTCTGAAACTCGCTTTGTTTTGTTATCTCGGCAATGTAAAATAATATCTCTAGGACCTTTATCTTCATCTACCAGTAGTACAGCAACTTCATTAACAATTGGAGCATTATAACGACCTCTATGTTGATTTGTAGGCACGCGATCAGAATGAATTATTAGTTTAAAATCGTCATTAGTATTACGCATATTTTCCAAATTATATTTAAAACTTTTAATAAGATTATTTTTATTTTGCAAAACATTTTGTAAAATTTCAATCAATTCTCTATTTAATTAGGAACAATATTTGAGCGAAGTGATAATTGATCAGCATCCGAAATAAAGTATATTTGTAAAAATTGATGATTATTATTATGCATAGGAAGTAAACTTCCTATACTGTGGTAGACTTGGTCTTGAATTTTAAATGTTGGCATAAAATTATCTTCTACAACTTGTTTAGACCCAAAAGAGGTCATTTGAAATAATGTATTGTACTTTCTAGCATTGTCAAGAAAATGTTTTGATAAGGGATGCAATCCTAAAATCAATTTTTTTAAAGGTTCAGGTGGTTCATCAAGCTGTGGCAAAGAAATTTTACCTCCTGCACAGCACATACCAGGTATCACTTTATCTTTCCATTTTTTGGCGTTGCAATGATTGCAAATTTTATTCATTGAGCCAATTTGTACATGTATTTGTACATGTATTGAATTGATATAGTCTAAATGAGCTTGATATTCAAATGCTCTTAACGTAGTAGCATGCCTATTACGCATAGAACGAATACGCTGGTTCTCAAGTCTTTGTAAACGTTCAACTAACGATTCACGTTGTCTTTGAGAAGAAGTCTGTATTCGTTGTTGTAACAATCGCATTTCTCTGACTGGACTTATTTCACGTGCTCGACTATTTGCAATATTTGTTCTTACTTGCAAGAGCCGAGATTCACGTTCCTCAAAGCTTTCATTTTGTCGAACAATTGCCTTACGTCTAGCATCCGACGTTTTTCGAGACAAATGAGATTTTGGCATTTTAAAAACGAAATATTTACAATTAGACACAATTTAAATACAACAAATTAAATTATCAAAGCTGATACACTCAATAACATACAAATGCAAAAATGTGTATTGTCAATGAAATAATTGTTCACCAAATCTTAGCTACTTAAGTAACTTTGCTGACGCATTTCTGTTATGGGAACTGTTAAACCAGTCGCCACCTATTGGCCACTGCGCGAAGCTATGCGTGTTGCATAGCGCCGGCCACAGAACGCCATTCCTACGCGAAGTAGTCCCTACGCTATGGCAATGTAGTCCCTTTTTTTTCGCAAATAATGCATTAAAAAAATTGTACTTTATACAGCCTATGGCATTCCACGTGTAATAAAGAATCTTCATTTAAAATTTCAAAACAATCGGTCAAGTAGTTTTTGAGATTTTTGCGGACAAACAAACAAACGCTGTCTCTTTATATAATAGTAAGATTGCTTTGTTCTTCCTTTTTGTTTTTATCCTTCCAGCCTTTAATAAAATTATTCAAACTATTTAGACCACGCAGTCCTAATTTTGTGCCAGATTTATTCATACATGATAATATTTTTGTGGTAAGGTTTTTTATATAAGGAAGAACCAAATATTTATTGTCTCCCTCAATAGAATCCCCGGTGTTCTCATCTTTATCTTTTTTTTGGAGGGAAACGCGAGCTAACCTTTAGTATTCTTTTGTTCAAATGTTGGAATATAAATCTTAATGGATAATCATTATTTAACAGTAATTCTATGCAGAAGCGGATATTATTCTCATGGAACTTCTCATGGAACTGGAAGGGTGTTCCTATAAAAAGCGTCATAACCCTATGAAGGAACCGTCTAACAGCGAGTGAGTGCCGCTATAAGCACTCCAATTCCTCGGGCAGGGCGAGCTCGTCAGGTCTTTACCAACCGCCCTAGGAAAAGGAAAACTCCAAAAACAAACCAATTTAAAAAGTATGGATATGTCGATAGACAAGAGAATAAACGTACCGGCCCAGGATGTTCGGACACCCAGGGCCCGGCGTGGGAGGGTACTGTCCCGGTTGCCCCCTCGTCGTCATCACTCGACAAGCCCGCGGCGTGCACCGCAGGCGCTGCGGGGGCATCTCCCCCTGCGAAAACACCAATAGTTCTATTGGTGGAGAAGATACCCTCGGCATCTACCGAGGGTATCACTTTTGCGGCGTTAGCCCCAAAAAGAAGAAGAGAGGAAGAAGACATGGCTGACGACGAGAGGGGTCCGTCGTTGGAGCTACCACCCCCCGCAACATCATCGCGGGGCATAGAGATACCCGGCCCTCTCTCTCATAAAAAGAAAAGGAAGGCCCTGCCGGAAATGGAGATTCAAGGGTCCGGGTTCGAGGAAGGCGACTTGGACGCCTCGGTTGTCTCCATGACGATGGCCTCGACATCGTCGGTGACATCCGGCATAAAGAGAAAAAGAGGTCGTCCTCCGACCACTGGGGAGTACGTCGTCCGTGCGGCCGCACTAGAAGAATTAAGGCGGTAGGAGGAAGAGCTACTCCGAGTGCAGGCCGAGCGGGAGGTGGCCGAAGCGGCGCTTGAGGTTAGGCGCACTAGGGCTGCGGGTCTGAAAGTGCCCGCCACCAATAAGGAGGCCCATAAAATTATGGACAGCAATGGAGGAGCCGGAGAGGGCCTGCTGACCCTAAGGGATCGGGTTCGGGCTGATGTGGATGTGGTGGTAAAAGTGGCGACCAAGTCAAAAAACCTAACGGGCACGTATGTGCGGGCCCTGAAGGATGCCGCCGCATCCATCTCAGATGTTGGAGACATTAATCTTTACGACAAGGGATGATGAGGTCTCACGCCTCGAGAGGGAGAACAACTTCCTTAGGCTGGACCTGGACGCTTTTAAGAAACAAATGGGCGCCATGGAGAGGACCCTTGAAGATACGTGGAGGGAGCGGGTAAAACCCGAGCCATGGTCATCCCTCCCCCCCCCAATCTCCATGCAGGGTGGACAATGAGGGGACTCCACCCCCCCTTTGAACCGAGGCCCCGAAAGACAGAGATGAGGGCTAAGACGTCATTACCAACAGAAGCTGGTAGTGACGTCACGGAGAAGCTGGCGCGAGTCATTCTGACTCAGGTTGGCGTCATGATTGACGCGCGGTTCGCCGCTATGGAGGGGAGGCTGTTGCCAGAACAGCGTATTAGGTCTCTCTTCAAGACTGACGACCAAAAACAACCAACGTCCAACCCCCCTGGGAAACCGCAGGGGGTGAGATCGTATGTGGCTGCCGCTGCCGTAACGGCTACAAAAAAGGGGGTGAAGCCGGTTAAAAATTCGGCTGGCAAACTAAATATGGCAAAACCGGAGGATCGAAGCATGCACCTGCGCCTGCTCCCTTCTCACCTGCAGCGGCAGGCCACGAGTGGTCGCTGGTGATGAAAAGGAGAGGCAATCTGAAGGGGAAAAAAGCCGAATCGGCCGCGTCTGCGGCAGCTGGCTCTAAACGGGGGTCAGGACAAGACCCCGAAAGTTGTTGCTGGAGACGGAGCCAAAGGCACCGTCACCGGTAAATGCGAGGAAAAAGGTCAAGATACGGCCGCCAAAATCTGCGGCCATCATTTTGATCCCGGAAACGGAAGGCCTGACGAGGGCCGAAGTAATGGCGGAGGCGCGTCGCAAAGTGTGCCTCGAGGAGATGGGGATAACCCATATGCGCCCCAGAATAGCGGCCACTGGGGTTATTATCCTGGAAATACCCGGAGAGGACAGTCCTGACAAAGCCGACCAGTTGGCCGACAAACTGCGGAAGGCTCTAACCAGTATGCAGGTTAGAGTCTCCAGGCCGGTCAAGTCGGCCGAAGTCAGGATAAGCGGACTCAATGAGTCCATAAAAAAGGAAGAGCTAGCCGCTGCTATAGCGAGTGTCGACGGGTGTACAGTGGCGGAAGTAAGAGTGGGAGAAAGCCGGCTTGGGCGTCGCCTGGGTTGGGTGTCCCGCCAGTGCAGCTAAAAGGATGGCGGACGTGGGTAGGGTAACAGTGGGCTGGGTGTCGGCGCGGGTTGAAGCGCTGACCCCACGCCCAATGCGATGTTACCGCTGCTTTGAGAGGAGGCACACGCGGGCGCGGTGCACCGCTCCCACAGATAGGAGGGACCGGTGCGGACAGAGCGAGCACACGGCCGGCGGCCGCACGGCCAAACTAGAGTGCCCGCTCTGCAAAGACCTGGGCCGCCTGACAGGTCATCGATTAGGGAGTGATGCGTGTGCGCCCCCCAAAAGGAGGGGTACGGGCAAATCAACGATGGCCCGGGCCGCAACAATTTCCAGTTGTGACCGCATCCACGGGTACTATGGAGGTGGGAGGTCAAAGGACAAAGACCTCCCAAACGACGTCGGACCATCAGGCGTTATCTCCGAAACCCCAAAGGCGGGGAAGCGTCACGGCCATCGAAGGTTCACCCTCCATAAACATGGAGGTGGACCGGGAGGCGAAGGAGGTGGCGACCCAGTCGCTAACCTCAACATCAAATGCGGAGGGTACATAGGGGGAGGCGATGGAAATCGTTGGGGACTAAAATGGCCCCCACGACCCATCGCCTTCTCCAGGCGAATTTAAACCACTCTGCCAGGGCGCAAGATCTCTTTATGCAAACTCTAGCGGAGTGGCAGTAGCGGCCGAGCCATATCACGTCCCCGAGTACAGGTCCGATTGGCTCAGGAACGCGCGGGACTCGGTCGCTCGTTTGCACATATCGTGGGCACTCCCACTCTCACTCTCTTAGGGAGGGGGGACGGACCGCAGATTCGTGGCCGTACAGTAGAGGGAACTGGTTATTGTCGGAGTTTATTTTTCTCCAAATAAGAGCTTCGCCGAGTTTAAGGAGTATTTGGACCGGGTAGCGACCACTGTCATCAGGTTGCTGCCCGGCCGGGTTCTGGTCATGGGAGACCTGAATGCCAAGTCGGCACTTTGAGGATCCCCAATGACCGACCCCAGAGGCGAGGCTCTTCCGGACTGGGCAGCAGGGCTGGGCCTCAATATTCTCAACAGAGGCTCGGCCCACACGTGCGTCACGCAGCGGGGGGGGGGGGTCCATAGTGGACGTCTCGTTCGCTTCCCCCACTGTCGCTCGTCTAGTGACGGACTGGAGGATCAAGAAGGGGGTGGAGACTCTGTCAGATCATCTATATATCAGATTTTCTCTCTCCACCTCCATATCCTCGACTACTCCACGCTGCCTAGGAGATGCACCCCGACAGCCCAGACGGCGCTGAAGCGTCGCGACGAGGACGCTCTGATGGAAGTCGCCATCGCCGTTGCCTGGCCGGAAGCTCCGGCTGGGCACGACGGGGATGTTGACGAGGAGGCAGCCTGGTTCCGCGACAGCATGACGCGATTAAGCGCGTCCGGACCTTCTCGGAGGAGGCCGTCTCCCGAGGTGGGGTCGCGTTGGGAGTGTCTTTGGACATCTCCAACGCATTTAACTCCCTGCCCTGGGAGTGTATACTGGGGACACTACCATCGAGTGTCCCCATATCTGTGGTCCGTCATTTGAGATTACTTTCGGGACAGGTGCATAGTGTACACCGGGCGGTACGCGGCCCCCCACCAAAAGCTGATGAAGAGGGGGGCCCCACAGGGGTCAGTGTTAGGACCCCTGTTATGGGAAATGGGCTACGTTTGGGTCTTGCGGGGCGTACTTCTCCCGGGCATAGACAAAGTCTGTTACGCTGATGACACATTCGTCATTGTCCGGGGGAAGACTGGCAGTCGGCGCGCCGGATAGGTGTTTGGCGTGACGTCGCATCAGGATGCTGGGACTAGAGGTCGCGGTCCACAAGACCGAGGCTATATGGTTCAGTGGACCGCGGAAGAGGCCTCCGCCGGGTTCCAGCATCCTGATAGAAGGAGTTTGCATCGAGGTGAGGTCTACCCTCAAATACCTGGGCCTCATCCTCGACCGCAATTGGTCGTTTAAAGATCATTTCGCCGCAATAGATCCCCGAGTTAAAAAGGAGGTGGCTAACTTTGGTCGCCTCCTGCCTAATGTCGGGGGTCCAAGGGATGGATGCCGCCGCCTCTACGCGGCGGTCGTTGGCTCGATAATCTTGTACGGTGCCCCTGTGTGGCACAAAGAACTGAGGGTACTGCTAGCAGTGTGTGTAGAACCGCCATGTTGGCGGTTCAAAGGACGCTGGCCCTCCGCCTTGGGGGGTACTGGACCGTCGCGCTGGAGGCGACTGGTGGTGGCCGGACAATTCCTCTGGGATGTCCAGGCCGGAGTCCGCGCGTCAGTTTACGAGTGGCGCGCGCGGCTTCGTGCCGGAGGAATCCGGCCAACGCCACGTGCGATTGCGGCAAGATGCGATCAACTGCGACAGCGCGCAGTCGAGAGTTGGAAAGAGGAGCTACTCCTATGTAGGAGACTGCGTGCTGTCGGGGCGATCCGGCCAATTTTGGCCGAGTGGATGCATCTCCCCCACGACAGACCCCATTATAGGTTGGTGCAGGTGCTCACAGGCCATGGCTGTTTTGGCGAGTACCTGCACCACAAAGCCAAGAGGGAATGCACCACCAGGTGTCACTATTTTGAGGAAGAGGTGGACACGGCGCAACACATACTCGAGTTTTGCTCGGCTTGGGCAGGATTGCGTCGTGTCCTGATTGGAGTACTAGGGGAGGAGAGAGTGAGTTTAGACGAGGATGAACACGTGATGGAGGACCTGTCGCTACCGGCCATTGTTAAAACAATGATCGAGAGCGAGAGGAATGCAATGGCCTCCTTCTGCGAGGAAGTTCTCTCGCAGAAGGAGACAGCCGAGCGGGCTCGGGAAGTCGACCCCGACGCCGATCCCGTTCGCAGGAAGAGGAGGGGGCAGAAGAGGCGGCTATTCGCCCGTCTCCTCTGATACTGTCAGCATGGTGCGGTCCCTCCTCCCCACAACGAGACGCGGTCGACAGGTGCGGAGACACCTGGCGGCCATCAAGCGGCTCGGGGTGGGGGAGCGACGTGACTAGGTGGTCCGGCAACTAGGTGGTCGCTCCAGTCAGGGTCAGGGGATCGATGGGAGGAAGGTGCGCCAGCGCCAGCCTTTCCCCTTGCCTCTTTCATAAAGGATGGTCCCTCCTTCTCCCTCACCGACCTCCCTGTCTCTTTGGGGAGAAAGGGTATGAGGAGGGGGGGCATTGTGCGTTGGGGGACACCGGTAGTATGCCGGTTGTGTTCCCGGGGTCCCCCCATACGCATAAGGAGGGCCACCGTAGGGTTTTAGTCGGTAGAAATCCGACATAACCCGTTCCCTCCCCCGGGGGACGGGTATCCATAAGGATTTCTTTACATAAAAAAAAAAGGTCAATGGTACATTCGAGATAACGATCTCCTAATAATGATGTTAAAGTCTAAATTATAAAACGTGTGATACGAACTTATTACTCGTTTAACGGCGAGAATATGTTGATCAAGTATTAGAAACATGCTGTCACTTTGCTCTTTACGTTGCAACCGTCAAGTATTAGAGTCGGAGAAGTCTGGGAGATCATATTCTAGATCAAGATAAACACACGAAAAAAGATACGCAGTGTTATACAGTAGTGTTATAAAACGAATGAAAACATAGAGTTATAAAATCGTGTTATGTAAAATATAAAATAAAAGGCAATCAGCCAAATTACCTGTACAACGCTGAACCCGATAACAAAACTTTGTTCTGGTATATTCGGATCGACAAAGTCGTGCTTGCGTGTTAACAATTAAACCAGCTCTGATCTCAACGTACAATGTGAAAACAAATCTTAATATTTTTCGCTTAGGGCGCTGTTCGCAGAGTGTTAGGAGGGGGAGATACGACAAATCATTTATAATATTAATGTACACACTATTTAATAATTCGATGTCTTTGTAGGAATTCAGGGGTTACATCGGTTTACTCCGGGAAAAAATGGCATATTTTCGACAATTTTTTTTTTATATAAAAAATGAAATTTTTCATTCAAACTTTTTATTACATTAAAGATACATATTTAATGAACATTTTCTGAAATTTTCGTTGAAAAATATTTAAAACTCAGCCATTGCGACGTCATTTCCGGTGACCCCTCCGAAAAAAGTTGCTTCCGCGTTGACAGCAGAACTCATGACAGGATCATCTGAAATCAAAAAATCAAATTGCGTCTATTAGTTAATACCTAAAACTATAATTTGGACAAAGAAAAAAAAAATTAAAATGTGGATTTTTGGCAGTTTTTTCCAAAAAAATTCAAATTTCGCTGAAATTTGCACCACATTTTGATTTTTTAAAATTAGTTGCGATAAAAAACAAATCCTTTGTCCAAGTCCTTGTCAATAGTATCTCGAAGACGTGTACCAAATTTCATCAAGATCGGTTCAGTAGTTTTCGAGAAATCTTGACAACCGACTTTGAAAATAGCGTTTCGAGAAAAACGCGTTTAAAGTTTTGAGTGACGATAAAACTAAGAAAAAAATTTTTTTTTCAACTTACATAGAATCGTCGATTCCAGGCCCATAAAGTAAAGATCCTGCTGTAGCTGCAATGTCCAGGGCATCCTTTTGCTCTTGTCTGTGACGAATCCTTGCTTCGCGAGTCTCGGACGCAGATTTTTTCTCGGCTGTGAGTATGCGATTCTCATCTACTTTTTGGGCATGCTCGTGGCAATTTCGGCCAAGTTTTATATCCATGTCGTGCATAATTAATAATAAAGCTGCGGTTCTTTCGTTAAAAGTGCAAGCAGCGACTAATGCAATATCAACTATCCTTGAACCAGCAGGAAGTATTTTTGGAGTGATTTTCCAGATTAACTGATTCAAGCTTTCATTATTATTCTGTGTGAAACCGCCAACACACCGCTCCAAAAGCTCATCCTTACTAAGATCTTCATAAACAAGCTTCATAGCTGATGAAACATCACTTGGTAATGGAGTATAATCGTGTTTAAATGATGCAAGAGTATTTGTAGTCGAAGCACGCTGCCAAGTGCACCAGGAGTCTGGACCCTGTGGGCAACTACCGTGCTGAGGTTTTTTGTCTGTAGAGCTATAATGAAAATAAGTTGCCCATATAGCGTCTTTCATTTTCTCTACCGAATCACAATTCTTTCTTATAGCCAAGCCGTAATAAACAGTTAATTTGTCAATCATTTTACCAGTAAGTTTGCCTCTGCCAGAAAGAGTTTTTCTATGTATGAACTGTTTTACCCTTGACTTGTTTTTCTTCAACTGTTTTCCTGACCAATTCACGTAAACGGGTGCCCATCCTCTTCTGCACGTGTCCAACGCATTCTTTTTTGTTTATAACAAAATTTTTACCATAAGGTTCGGCTTTGAGAACTCCGGAGTATGTTTTGGAGTCCCCATCACCAATATAATTTACGTACCTTAGGCCATGCTTTTGACAGAGCGTTGAAACATTTCAATAATAGGCCATGCTTTTGACAGAGCGTTGAAACATTTCAATAATAGATGATACTTCCATATTACCAGCTGCTCCTTTGTGATTGGCGTTACATTCATTATTTTCAATATGTTTCTCTTGCCACTCTTCAAACTCTGCCGTGTTCAGTTTTTCTTCCAAGACTCACATAATTTACAATACGAGTATTTTACAAGCACGTCTAAAACTTTTCCAGAGTAATAACCAATTAAAGTACTCACACCATATAATGATGCAAAACCACGCTTCTTCCAGGTGCCATCTCCTGATACACTTACATCTGTGTATCTTCAACGTCGTTTTCATAGCTCGTTAATTGTTTTTCTTTTTTTTGCGGCAGAGGAGAAAAGTGTCTCAGCAATCGTCGTGATACATTTATGTATTTTATTAATATAAAAATCGTATGTAGATTGATTTAAAAAAGAACAGCTTAAATCCATTAAACCACAGAATTTCTTACATCCGGCAAGCCCCAAGCCTAAAATTCGCATAATAAAAATGAACCTGCGGTTTAATTCATACATTTTTCCAATTTGTTGACACGATAGAATATATCTGGGTTCACATTGTTCACACTTCACCATTACCCGAGTGGAAATTTGTCTAGCAAAAGTTACTTTGCAGCTAGTGGCTAGATCATGCAGGCTAGATATGATATCTAGCCATTGACTAGCTCAGTATGAACTATAATTTACGTTACTTCTTGGCTATCCAGTACTTTTCTAGCTCCTATACTGTAAACGTTGGAATAGATAGCGCTTGGGAACCTTTAAAAAATTAGCTAGCTATTGTCTAGCCATTATTATTCAAAAATTTGTTAGCATTTGAAAAATGAGTTTATGTCATTCTCGAACTATTTCTTTAATGGCTGTCTAGTAATTATCTAGCCAGTATTATATACCCGAGTGGAAATTTAAACTCGTCACTACCCAGCCATTAACTAGCCAATTTGTGTTTTGCCTAGCCCTTGGCGAGTAATGTAACGCTTAAAAGTCCTAGCTACTGGACAAACATATATATATATATATATATAGAACGATATAGTTGTATATATAGATATATATATATATATATATATATATTAGGGCTGATGATTTGCTTCGAAGGCTTCGACATTCGAACTTCGAAGCTTCTAAGAATCAAAATTATACTATTTAATAGAGATGGCGAGCTAGGGTTAATAATTAAATAATATAAAGAAAGTTTCAATATCAAGAAAGTTAATAATTAATTTAATTTTTTAAGAATTGCACAATCGTATATAAGTTAAGACACTTTATTGTCCCTTCTAACATTATAAATTGCATTTCTTTCTACATTGTAATTTTATATAGTTATATATAGAGAATAATATTAAAAATTTATGTATTAGAAGTTATATATTGAAAATTGGTATTAAATTTTCGAGCGTATTCCATTTATTCTAATATTATTATTTATTATATCATTATTCATTTATTTATTCAAATTGTTATTATTATTTTTTATTACTTATTTATTTATTGTTTTGTTATTATTTTTTATTATTTATTTATTCACTATTTTGTTATTATTATTTTTTAATTTATATATATATGTATATATATATATATATATATATATATATATATATATATATATACAGGGTGTCCCATTATAAAACATCCAGTCGAATATTTCGAAAACCAAGCCCGGGAGAGAAAAATTTTTCAGACAAAAGTTATTTGGTTTCGAGGGGCCCATAAGATGATACCATTGGTTTGACCTTCAAGGATTATTTGAAAGTTACATGGAAGTCACCTCAATTTTTTTAAATGGCATCCCCTATTTTTTATTACATATTCTTGTAGCTGACCTCGAGAGCTTTCCAAAACACTATAATAAAGTATTTTTTCATTAAGAATTTTCCGAGTTATAAAGCTTGAAATAATTTCTTAATTTTACATAAACTGTAAAATATCTCGTAAAATATTTACTTTTCGATGACCTTATCTCAATACTTTTATGCACAGAATAATGAGAGGAATCAATTGGTGTAAAGAAAACACATAGTTGTTTTTAAGAAAAAATATGTAATTGTTAGTTACAAATTGCATATTTTTTCTTAAAAACAACTATGTGTTTTCTTGACACCAATTGGTTCCTCTCATTATTCTGTGCATAAAAGTATTGAGGTAAGGTCATCGAAAAGTAAATATTTTACGAGATATTTTACAGTTTATGTAAAATTATGAAATTATTTCAAGCTTTATAACTCGGAAAATACTTAATAAAAAAATACTTTATTATAGTGTTTTGGAAAGCTCTTGAAGTCAGCTACAAGAATATGTAATAAAAAATAGGGAATGCCATTTAAAAAAATTGAGGTGACTTTCATGTAACTTTCAAATAATTCTTCAAGGTCAAACCAATGGTATCATTTTATGGGCCCCTCGAAACCAAATAACTTTTGTCTGAAAAATTTTTCTCTCCCAGGCTTGGTTTTCGAAATATTCGACTGGATGTTTTATAATGGGACACCCTGTATATACAGGGTGTCTGAAACATTTTGGAAAAGCCGAAGAGTGCAGATAGAATAGGCCAAAATAGAAGGATTGTCACGTATTATTTTGTAATTTTTGCAATATTTATTTCGTAATTAATTATAACGTACAAGCCAATAAGTGCACGGGAAACCGGTAGGCGGGACTCTATAGAGATGTCATATGAAAGATGGGTGTCGATGTAAAAGAAAAATGGTTTACTTCTTAGCAACGAGTAACAACTGTATAACAACTGATTTTGAGAGGCGGAGTTACGAGCGCCGTATGACAGCGCCGTGACTTTATGACGTGAAATTATCACGTGGCGAATAAATGAGCAGGCGCTATCATTTCCTCACCACCTTGTGGTAGATAGCATGGTGCGTTTTTTTTATAGTGGTATCCCCAGTAGGCCTAATCCACTCTCATTATTTAAAATTGTTCAAAGTGCCGTCCTCTCTCTCGTAGACGAGAGTTCGGCCCTTCGAATATCGCGCGTAGCGTTATACGCCATTTCTGGCGTAATGGTATCGAAGGCCGCAACAATAGCTTCACGTACCTCGTTTTCTCTACGCCGGTGTTCTACCAGATTTTTTATATGCCCCCCACACAAAAAATCTAAGATGTTTAAGTCTGGTGACCGTGCCGGCCAGGTGATCGGACCGCCACGGCTCATACACCTACCTGGATAATGCGCGTCTAGAAAATCGCGTACCTGTCGGCAGAAGTGTGCAGGAGTTCCGTCGTGCTGGAAAATCAGCTGTGTCTGCATATGAAGAAGCACATCGGCTGTGTCTGCATATGAAGAAGCACTGGCAACTCGTTGCTTATAAAATCCGCGTATATTTCGCCATTTAAACGCGGCGGGAGAAGATACGGACCGATAGTACACGCACACGCTGATAATGGTACGGGTGCAAAGCGTTCACACGTAAAGTGCAATGCACCGCGTACCGCGAGATTTCCAGGTCGCGCGCTGCGCGACGCACGCTCGTCCCCGGGTCTTCCTCGAATCTGTCGAGGATCCCCTCCTCGTCTCGAACGCACTAGATAACGCACTAATAACGCACTAGACCACCAGCTGATTCACGGTTGTGCACCAAACACCCACTTTCATGTAACTTTTGCACTGCACTTAAGATAACACGTCCCGACGGATATCGTGCACGTGCGAGGAATCGATCCGCGTAAATACGAGCTGCGAGATGCGCATTTTCGCCCGCTAGCCCAAAGACAATTATCGTGTCCGTGTACTTCTGTGGAGTAAATCTCATTTTTGTTGCAAATGAGCACCACGCGCATGCAAATATTTCACGCGACTGCAGACGTCGTGTACACGCAGCGGATGAAAAAGGAGATAGCGATCATAGACAAAAGATGATCGCTTATGATCGCTGTTTGTCTGATCCGACGGACACGACGTCTGCAGTCGCGTGAAATATTTGCATACACGTGGTGCTCATTCGCGACAAAAATGAGATTTACTCCACAGGAGTACACGGATATGATAATTGCTTTTGGGCTAGCGGGCGAAAATGCGCATCTCGCAGCTCGTATTTACGCGGACCGATTCCCCGCTCGTGCACGACATCCGTCGGGACGTGTTATTTTACGTGCTGTGCAAAAGTTACGTGAAAGTGGGTGTTTGGTGCACAACCGTGGACCAGCTGGTGGTCTTGTGCGTTATCACGTTCGAGACGAGGAGAGGATCCTCGACAGATTCGAGGAAGATCCGGGGATGAGCGTGCGTCGCGCAGCGCGCGACCTGGGACTCTCGCGGTACGCGGTGCATTGCACTTTACGTGTGAACGCTTTGCACCCGTACCATTATCAACGTGTGCAACAGCTACTGCCGGGAGATGCACAACGACGAGTTAATTTTTGTCAAGGTATTATTGACTTTTTATTTTCGTGATATTCTTGTCTTGCAAATACTTTTGCTTTGCGTAACCGTTCATAAAACGTGCGTAGGATTTCTCGCGCAAACGCAGCGAAATTTATCGTTCCCGGATCGCATTTTATGGATCGACGAGGCGACGTTCACACCGAACGGTGTGTACAATTCACGTAATTTTCTGCATTGGGCAGAAGAAAATCCTCACGTCGTCCGTATAAGTGCTTTTCAACATCGGTGGTCCATAAATGTATGGGCGGGAATAATCGCGCATCAAATAGTGAGTGTGTGAATCGGGAAAATAATTCTTTCACTCGCTACTATAAATAAATCAATTTCGTCAATAATTTTTAGATCGGTCCGTATTTCCTTCCGCCGCGCTTGAATGGCGAAACATACGCAAATTTTATAAGCAACGAGTTGCCAGTGCTTCTCGCTGATGTGCCTCTTCACATGCGGACTCAGCTGATTTTCCAGCACGACGGAGCTCCTGCACACTTCTGCCGGCAGGTACGCGATTTTTTAAATACGCATTATCCAGATAGGTGGATAGGCCGTGGCGGTCCGATCTCTTGGCCGGCACGGTCGCCAGACTTAAACGTCTTTTTGTGTGGGGGCATATAAAAAATCTGGTAGAACACCGGCGTAATGGTAGAGAAAACGAGGTACGTGAAGCTATTGTTGCGGCCTTCGATACCATTACGCCAGAAATGGCGTACAACGCTACGCGCGATATTGTTCGAAGGGCCGAACTCTGTCTACGAGAGAGAGGACGGCACTTTGAACAATTTTAAATAATGAGAGTGGATTAGGCCTACTGGGGATACCACTATAAAAAAAACGCACCATGCTATCTACCACAAGGTGGTGAGGAAATGATAGCGCCTGCTCATTTATTCGCCACGTGATAATTTCACGTCATAAAGTCACGGCGCTGTCATACGGCGCTCGTAACTCCGCCTCTCAAAATCAGTTGTTATACAGTTGTTACTCGTTGCTAAGAAGTAAACCATTTTTCTTTTACATCGACACCCATCTTTCATATGACATCTCTATAGAGTCCCGCCTACCGGTTTCCCGTGCACTTATTGGCTTGTACGTTATAATTAATTACGAAATAAATATTGCAAAAATTACAAAATAATACGTGACAATCCTTCTATTTTGGCCTATTCTATCTGCACTCTTCGGCTTTTCCAAAATGTTTCAGACACCCTGTATATATATATATATATAATGTGCAAATGATTAACTAATCAGTGCTCACTTAACATGTAATCCTTTCAGTTAATTTGTAAAATAAAAATAAATAATTTATATATATTATATAGTATATTAAATGTTTTTTACTATTCTATAAAAGCTTATTTTTTAAACTTGATTTTAACTCGAAGTCTTCGAAGTCTTCGAAGACTTTGAACCTTTGAAGTTAACTTCGAAGCTTCGAATCTTTCGAAGTGGTAAAAAATAAGAGCCCTAATATATATATATATATATATATATATATATATATATACAGGGTGAGGCATCTAAAACAGGCCACCTGAATAACTCCTGCAGTTTTGAAGATAGAAAGAAGTGTTTGAAATAAAAGTTGTTTGATTCAAATAGGGAAATAAGATAGATATTTGAGTTTGCATCTAAAGAAGATATGAAAAAACGTATAAGAAGAGCATGTTCTATGATAGATACAAATGAAATTCGGAACGCAATATTTTCCATAACTAATCGCTTTAGAGCATGCATCGATGCACAAGGTCATCATTTCGAACACTTGCAATAACATTTAAAGAAAAGTACGTAATTTGCAATATATCCCTTATGTCAAAATTATATCAGATTAAAATATAAAATATTACGTAAACCATTCAATTATTGGCTATATTACTCTTATAAGTTTTTGTACAGAATAATTACAGGAATATATTTGTATAAAAAAATTAAGGTAATTCTATTTAAAAAAACAAAGTTGACCTTCAAATCTCCGAAACGCCTCCACTCAAGGTCAAACTCAAATATCTATCTTATTTCCCTCTTTGAATCAAACAACTTTTATTTCAAACACTTCTTTCTATCTTCAAAACTGCAGGAGTTATTCAGGTGGCCTGTTTTAGATGCCTCACCCTGTATATATATATATATGTATATATATATATATATATATATATATATATATATCTTAAAAAAGAAAAATTTCTTGGTAATTTTTAAACATTTACTAACTACTCTTACTAACTTACTCTTTTATATAGAATTAAAATTTTTATCATTTAACACATTCATATTTATATAAGCAATATTGAACATTTGAAATTAAATATTAAATGAAGTTGTCTAATAATTAACAAAATTTTTGTATCATAAAAGGAAAATTTAAAACGTATATGTTATGAAGATCTAATAGCGTAGTGAGTAGAGTGAATGACTTGTAATCCAGCTCGACAAGGGTACCAGGTTCGAATCCCGACGGCCATCGATAGAAATTGTAAGTAGTATGTTAATTTAATGTAATTATCCATGTGCGTGTTAAATAGTAAAATTCTCAGGAATCACAAATATCTTGTAAGAACAAAAATTCAATAATTTAAAAAAGTCAATACAATTTTTTTTTTTGTATACTTTTTATCTAGTCCACGCTACCTAGATAGCTTTTCTAAGCTCGTCACAAGACAATAATGTTTGTCCAGTAGCTAGGACTTTTGAGCGTTACATTACTCGCTAAGGACTAGATAAAACTACTGGCTAAGGCCTAGATAAAACACAAATTGGCTAGCTAATGGCTGGGTACTGACGAGTTTCAATTTCCACTCGGGTTATTTTAAATCCGAGACCGAATTTCGAACATTGTTTAAACTCCACTTTACCATTACACACTTTTTCCTTTCCTTTATTTTTAATAATGTTAGAACACTTAACAAAACAAGATAGTGTTGAAAAAACTAAAGAAAAATCTATAATTGTATATTGAAGAGTGTCTTCCACTGGCACATGTCCTTTGTCGTCACCTTTTAATTTTTTCGCCGACGTGCTCGTGAAGGATTCATCATTAATCTCAGGATTTTTAGGATTATATGATTGTTTTCTTTTTCTTGGCCTATCTTTTCTACGAGCACCCTCCGCTAACTGAGTTTTCGAAACTTTAGGCATTTTGCAAAACAATTCACAAATATAACCTCGTAGCATAACACACATGATCAACTGAAATATTTTAAACTAGTTTCTCTTAGAAAGTGAAAGAAACTAACAAGAAAGACAGACAAACAATAGCTGAGCAGCTGCCTCAATATACCTGCGGCGCGCTAAGCCGAACTGGCCTTGAGGGCGGAACTTCCCAAAGCTCTATCTCCTAAACTTTTACTCCGATCGACTTGAAAATTTAGGACAATATTCTAGACTTGTTGTAGAATTTAATAAAACAAAAAAAGATTCAATTTTTTGAAGCTCCCAAACCCATGTAACCCCTTAATCGTATGTGTCTGATTCTTGATGTGGATCATTTCACTGATCAATCTCTTCTGTTGATTATACTCCACATCAAGAACACTATCCTAATTAAATTCGTGGTCAAATTCAATAATGTGCTCCGATATAACAGAGTGCCTGGATGAGTCTAGTCTTATATTGTGTTTATGCTCTTTAATCCGCGTAATTAATTTTCTCTTAGTTTGTCCAATATAGGACACCTTAATTCTTACAGTTTATTTTGTACACAACGTTATTCTTTTTTCAACAAGTAATAAGTTCGCATCACATTGTTTTATAATTTAGACTTTAACATCATTAATAAGTTCGTATCACATTGTTTTATAATTAAGGCTTTAACATAATTATTAAGAGATCGTTGTCTCGAATGTACTATTGATCCCCAACCTATCGCGTACCGTTTTTAATGTTATGACTTACTTGCAAGATGATTGCGTTTTTCTACCTTTGTTTTTACCTTCATTTTTATTTTTATTAAACAACGGGTTTATGTTAATTTATTGTTAATTTATTCTAATAATAATTGTCAAGTGTTGATGAAGACTCAGTGAAATCGAAACGTACATATGTATCTATTTGAAATAAATCTATGTTACATTTGTTGAATATTTAAAGATATCTCTTAGTTTGGCTCGATGATGTGACCTATTGGTCTATGTATTTCTTTTCAATTGTCATTAATATTTGTTTTGTATGTGCATGATGTATACACTTTCTCATTTTTTTAATCGATAGACTGCGCGTCAACTTGGTTTGTCGATCTAAAATATCCACCCCGGATATTTCCCAGTTGGGAAGTTTCAGGCTCGAATCGTAGATGAGGTAATAGTTTTTGCAATAAATTCTATTTAGTAATTTCAAATTTATGTGGATTCCATTTCTCAAATAAAGAAAGATGTTTGCAATCTGTGTTTTAGACTGATAAACCAACTTATCGCGTAGTCTATTGGTTAAAGAAATAAGAAAATGTATACATTCACATACAAAATAACATTAATGAATTAAGACATATATCTAAAATCGCTAAGCGGTCAGACCTGGATCTTGATGGCCAACCAATGATCTGCGTGCTGACTTGGTATGTCAGACTCTATACGCAGTAAATAAATAAGATGCGTGCTGACTTGGTAGTCGAACTTAAGACGCAGTTAATAAGATGCATGCTGACTTAAATATCGAAATTTAAAACGCAAGTAAATCGTGATTGAATGAGGGAGTTCCAGGATCGATTATGTAATTTATGATCAAAAAAATATAATATTTGTGTTTATTAATGAGCTATAATAAAATCCTAACTGTGATTGAAATTGGAAAAAAAATTATATTAATTTGTTAATTTAAATAAATATGTTAATATTTAATTTTAAAAATTTTTAATTTTTTTTTTAAAATTTTTTAAAATATTGAAAATTTTTTTTAAATGTATGTTGCAATTAAAACTTCTAGTTTGATTTTCACAGCAAAAGAAGTGTTCGTAGTTTTACAGAGGGTTTAACCGAACAGGCTTCTATGTCTTTTGGTGTTGATGATTTTTTCTAGGATTACTTATGAAAAAAAATACACATAAAATTTCAGATTTTTATCACATCAGCAAGTTACAGCAAAATAAGCAATTTTTGCTCTTTTAATAATTTTAACAAGGATTAAAAATCATTAACCGAGAGGGTTTCCGGATGGATGCCACGTGCGTGTTAGGCACTTTACCAACGTTTCGCAAACATTGCAACTTGAATCATCAGAGCTAGGAGCTCCGATTCTGAGCTCTCTTCGGTTGCGGTAGTCCTTATATAACCCCGTTGTTCCTGGTGGGGAGAGGGAGGGGAGTTGATTTGGTCAGCCAATCAGAAAGTTTTAATTGATCGGCCGGTCAATTAAAAAACCCGGAAGGATGGAAGTATGCCAAATAGGATTTACTTGAAGACTTTTGTCACGGTTGAGGTTGTCAGGATGTTTCAAAATTTCCAGATCTTCACGATATTTTCTGGCGAAATAGCTTTGTGAAGGGGCCAGTATGGTAGACTTATCGTACTGCACGGAATGTCCAGTGCAATCTCCATCCAGTGTTCAGCTAAGGCTGATTGAGAAAAGTGGCTGTATTTGGCACACCGCTGGTATTCCTTGATCCGTGTGCTGATCTTCCTCCCGGTTTCTCCTATGTACACTTTTCCGCAGGCGCAAGGTATTTTGTATACACCTGGTGTTTCCAGGCGTGGCCTTTGATCCTTGGGTTTTGGGAGTAATTGAGAAATCTTCTTTTGGGGTTTGAAGATCACTCTAATGTTATGTTTACTCAAAATTCTGCCTATGCGCTCCATCGTACCTTGAAGATGTGGAAGGACAGACTTATCAGGATGTCATTGAGTTTTGTTTCGGTTTTTGCAATTTTGCCCACAAAATCGATAGAGTTTTTGAGGTGAGAATCATCTTCTCACTGTTTCGTCACTGATGCGCAATTCTCCCTCACAGAGGCATCTTGAGAGTGACGAAACAGTGAGAAGACGTTTGCACGAGAGAGATTTGCAATCACGAATACGTGCCCGAGTTCCGATGATGATTGCGAGACGTCGACGTGCTCGATTGCAATACACGTATTTATTTGAACTGAACTCCGAGACAGTGAGCTATTTAATAGTTTCAGGAGGGAGACCTGCATTTGCTTGAGGAGAGAGGATGAAAGAATTCGTATATGGTGGAGGTCGGAGTTACGTTTAAGTTTTTTATAAACGTGTGCAACATGTCCGAGAGCATGGCATTGGTACCATTATGGGGTACAATAGTCGGTCCTTGTCCGCATTAATCTCGTAACTGTGGCATTTCGAAATATCCGCCGTGCGTTAATTAGAATGTTCTTATTCTGTTTCAAATTTTGGAGTGCCAAGCGTTCTTCTCTGCTGATGTTTTGGCTGGGAAGTTTTGCCTTGCGGAGGATGTTGACTGACCGTTGTCTAATGTCGTTGCTTGCTTCGGGTGGGAGGTGGAAGATAGCCGTTTCAATTTGGCTGATAATTTCTTCCGTAGGAATGCTAGTGGGAGTGACCGCGAAATTGTGTCCTTTTGAAAGTACAGAAACTTCGGATGGGGACAGGACTTGACTGCTAAGGTTCTTGACTGTGTGTGTTGGAGACAGGGTTTCAACCTGTGGAATGAGTTTATTATATTTTTCTTTCTGTTTTTGTTTTCTCGCCTCAGCAGAGCGGACAGCTTGTTCGTGTGTAACACGATCAAGTGTTTGCCACAGCTCCGGCTTAAGAGAGTCAGAAAGAGAAAGGTGTAACCCAAAGAGTTTTTGGGAGGTCTCGGCTATGCTTTTCTTGGTAGATGCCGAGATTCTTTCCTTGACTAACCGTAAAGATGCTTGTCGTAGGATGACTTTTGCCTGGTTGGAGGTTGGCAAGGGGTTTTTTAATTGAAAGCATTTAGGTACCACCTGATGGTCGCGGCACCGTTTTAAAAATGCTAAGGAGCACCTGCGAGGACTTCCTGAGCTTGGTAAATAAATTTACCGACCCTAGGATAGCCTCTCCGTGAAGGCGTTTTATTTTAGTTTTAAGGCTTTCGTGGCCATCGTTGATATCGTTAACCGAGAGGGTTGCCGGATGGTTGCCACGTGCGTGTTGGGCACTTTGCCGACGTTTTGCAAACATTGCAGCTTGCATCATCAGGGCTAGGAGCTCCGATTCTGAGCTCTCTTCGGTTGCGGTAGTCCTTATATACCCCCGTTGTTCTTGGTGGGGAGAGGGTCCAACTGTGCACGTCCAACTGTGCTCCTTAGCATTTTTAAAATGGTTTCGCGACCATCAGAATCGTTTCTAAATGCTTTCAATTTCTAAAACCCCTTTACAACCTCCAACCAGGCAAATATTTCATCCTAAGACAAGCATCTTTACGGTTAATAATTTTGAAAAAATCTTTTTTGCATCTAATAATAAAAGCATATTTAACGAGACCTCCCAAAAACTCTTTGGGTTACACCTTTCAAATTTCTGACTCTCTTAATTGACGGAGCTGTGGCATATGATTGATCGTGTTACACCGAACAAGTTTGTCAGACTTTGCCGAGGCGAGTCAACAATTTTTTGAAATCTAAATTTGATTTACATTTTCCACAGGTTGAAACCCTGTCTCCAACACACACAGATAAAGAACCTTTGCAGAAAAATCCTGTCCCCATCCGAAGTTTCTGTACTTTCAAAAGGACACAATCCGTCGCGGTCACTCCCACTAGCATTCCTACGGAAGAAATTATGATAAAATTGAAACGGCTATCTTCCACTCCCACCCGAAGCAAGCAACGACATTAGACAACGGTCAGTCAACATCCTCCGCAAGGCAAAACTTCCCAGCCAAAACATCAGCAGAGAGAGAGCGCATATCAGGATCATTTAACTACGCAAGATTTCTTCCACTTAACGCACGGCTGTCATTTCGAGACGGTACAGTTACGAGATTTGTGCGGCCATGTACCGATATTCCACCCCATAATGGTACCACCGCCAAACGCTCGGACATGTTCCACACAATTTTCGTCGTAGCGTTGCTCCTGCCTACACCAAATACGAATTCTTTCATCCGATCTGTAGAGGCAAAAGCGCGATTCATAAGTGAACAAAACATTAGCTCACTGTCTCGGAGTTCAGTTCAAATAAATACGTGTATTGCAATCGAGCACGTCGACGTCTCGCAATCATCATGGAACTCGGGCACGTATTCGTGATTGCAAATCTCTCTCGTGCAAACGTCTTCTCACTGTTTCGTCACTCTCAAGATGCGTCTGTGAGGGAGAATTGCGCATCAGTGACGAAACAGTGAGAAGATGATTCTCACCTCAAAAACTCTATCGATTTTGTGGGCAAAATTGCAAAAACCGAAACAAAACTCAATGACATCCTGATAAGTTTTGATGTGATTTCGTTGTTCACAAATGTCTTAGTCCAGGATACATTGGACATTATTAAAAAGTTCGATAGACTCCATACCAACCTCTTTCCATTAATAGAACATTGCCTAACCTCGACCTACTTCCAGTTTCAAGGAGAGTTCTTTGAACAAACTTCTGGAGCAGTAATGGGATCCCCTATTTCCCCTATCATTGCAAACATCTTCATGGAACATTTCGAAAACGAAATCCTGAAGAACGCACCTCTTAAACCCTCCACGTGGTTCCGATATGTGGATGACACATTTGTTATATGGAGCCACGGCAGAAAAACTCTCCGACTCTTTCTCGCCTTTCTCAACTCCCAACACCCGAACATTAAGTTCACAATGGAGGTAGAACAAAAGAACCAAATCCTCTTTCTAGATGTGTTGGTTCGAAGAAACGGAGATGGCACCTTAGGCCATCAGGTTTATCGAAAACCAACCCACACTGACCGGTATCTTCACGCAACCTCCCATCACCATCCTTCGCAAAAGAATTCAGTTATCAGTTCGTTGATATACAGAGCTCTCACAATCTCTGAACCAACTTCTCTGGATGAAGAATTAAAACATCTTAATCAGGCCTTGACTAAGAATGGGTACAGCAGCAAAAGCATCAATCAGACAACCAAGAGATTGAAGAACAAAATCTCTAGTCTCAACAACACCGAAACACTAGATGAAGAGAGAGAAAAGAAAAAGACGGCTGTCCTTCCGTATCTTCAAGGTACGACGGAGCGCATAGGCAGAATTTTGAGTAAACATAACATTAGAGTGATCTTCAAGCCCCAAAAGAAGATTTCTCAGTTACTCCCAAATCCCAAGGATCAAAAACCACGCCTGGAAACACCAGGTGTCTACAAAATACGTTGCGCCTGCGGAAAAGTGTACATAGGAGAAACCGGGAGGAAGATCAGTACACGGATCAAGGAACACCAGCGGTGTGCCAAATACAGCCACTTTTCTCAATCAGCTTTAGCTGAGCACTGGATGGAGACTGGACATTCCGTGCAGTACGATAAGTCCACCATACTAGCCCCTTCACAAAGCTATTTCGCCAGAAAATATCGTGAAGGTCTGGAAATTTTGAAACATCCTGACAACCTCAACCGTGACAAAGGTCTTCAAGTAAATCCTATTTGGCATACCGTCCTCCCGGGTTTTTTAATTGACCGGCTGATCAATTAAAACATTCTGATTGGCTGACCAAATCAACCCCCCTCTCCCCACCAAGAACAACGGGGGTATATAAGGACTACCGCAACCGAAGAGAGCTCAGAATCGGAGCTCCTAGCCCTGATGATGCAAGCTGCAATGTTTGCGAAACGTCGGCAAAGTGCCCAACACGCACGTGGCATCCATCCGGAAACCCTCTCGGTTAACGATAGTCACACATTTATTCGGTTTAGTAACGCCAATTCTGTTTAGCAGCGCCAAGTGTTTAGTATAAAATATTTATTTTAGTCGCTGCCAAGTGACCGGACTATCGCTGCTCTTAAAGTCGCACTATATTTTTCCCTTCATATAATTGGGCTACCTTAGCATGGTGAAAAAACTCATGCAATGTGACACACTGGTCGAAAAAATGTCTTAGAATTGTAATTTCGGAAATTGTTCTTATAACGATTAAATGCGATCTAAGGTTAAAGCAATGTACAATGTAGGGCATAATCCTTTTAACTGCTTTCTGAATACGTGTCAAAACTCCTCCTACTTTACCACTCATCACACTTGCCTCCTCATAACATTGACTTACAAGGAGGGTGTCGGAAGTGTCCCCCTCCGATTTTGATAAGCTTCTAATATGTTGTTCTCTAGACCAAAATAGGGGACACGTTTTTTTTTATTTATTCCCATACGGCCTTTTAGGGGGTGAAACACCCCTTTGAAAAAAATCGGTTTTTCTCTTTCGGAGCGAATATCTTCGAAACTAAAAAAGATAGAACAAAAATTCAAACTGGGTATTAAATGGCTTGATGAGTACTATAAAATAACGTAAATTTTTTTTTATTTTTTTTTATTTTTCAAAAAGCCTTACCCCTTTAACTTTTTTTTCAAAATTTTAAATTTTTGTTTTTACCAAATTAAAGGTTATTTTTTTACGAATTCATCCATGTATATTAAAGTTATGTTGCGTAATATCATTTTCGAGAATTAATTATAAACGCCTCCGTACATACGCTATTTGTGTCGGCCCATGCGCTCGATTCTTCGCGCAACGCGTTTTCCTGTAATCAAAAGATGACGAATACGCTTGGAGGACATATCCATATATAATCACGAAAGTTTTCATCACATATAGCTTGAGCACTTATATATATATATATAACTTAAAACAAGTTTAAAGGTCTGTAAGACGAATAATTTTATCGTTGGAGGAAATATAAAATGCCGTCGAAATATAAAATGCCTTGCATCAGTTTAATACGTAACATCGTACATTTTATCATGTACCCTTAATTAAATTGTATGAAATATTAACCGCGGTTTTATATAAGACGGATTGACATATTACAATTACGCCTTACTGCAAACACTCACTCCTTCCACGCGATCCTTTTATTTTTATCATTATTTTCTTAAATCATAAATATTTTATGTTCAATTTCATGTATGCTTTTTATTACTTAATTAATTTTATAAGTACAATTAAGAAACTATAACATAATTACAATTAATAAAATTACATATAACAATTGTGTAACAATATAATATTACAATAAAGTTAATAATAATATAAATATTTAATATAAGTATTTAATATTTATATTATTAAGGGTCAAATTTATAACACATATGATGGTCGTGAAAGAAATGTTGTATACAAAGAGACTTTTTACACCATGCGCAAGTAATTATAGCAATGCCACCGCAAACATCGCATGTCGGTTTAACATTCTTCTTAAAGCAAAAATCAACTGGCGTTTCAAACTGTGCTGATGCATTTTTATTGTGCGCTATCGGGATGATACATTTTTCATTTCGTGCGCTATCGGGTAGTGGACTACTCGCACCGTGCGCTAATGCGGATCTCGCTCGGCGAAAATAGCATCAAGGTTTATAAGACAAATAATTTTATCGTTGGAGAAAGTATAAAATGCCGTCGCTTTGCATTTAGAGCATTAGTTTAATAACATTGTACACACGTAACATCGTACATTTTATCGTGTAATTAAATCTTTTAATTAAATTGTGTAAACTACTAATCGTTGCAGTTTTATAGGTATGTATTTATTATTATAAATATAACAAGTATAATAAAACATTTTATTATTTTTTACGACATGCGATGTTTGCGGTGGCATTGCTATAATTACTTGCGCATGGTGTAAAAAGTCTCTTTGTATACAACATTTCTTTCACGACCATCATATGTGTTATAAATTTGACCCTTAATAATATAAATATTAAATACTTATATTAAATATTTATATTATTATTAACTTTATTGTAATATTATATTGTTACACAATTGTTATATGTAATTTTATTAATTGTAATTATGTTATAGTTTCTTAATTGTACTTATAAAATTAATTAAGTAATAAAAAGCATACATGAAATTGAACATAAAATATTTATGATTTAAGAAAATAATGATAAAAATAAAAGGATCGCGTGGAAGGAGTGAGTGTTTGCAGTAAGGCGTAATTGTAATATGTCAATCCGTCTTATATAAAACCGCGGTTAATATTTCATACAATTTAATTAAGGGTACATGATAAAATGTACGATGTTACGTATTAAACTGATGCAAGGCATTTTATATTTCGACGGCATTTTATATTTCCTCCAACGATAAAATTATTCGTCTTACAGACCTTTAAACTTGTTTTAAGTTATATATATATATATATAAGTGCTCAAGCTATATGTGATGAAAACTTTCGTGATTATATATGGATATGTCCTCCAAGCGTATTCGTCATCTTTTGATTACAGGAAAACGCGTTGCGCGAAGAATCGAGCGCATGGGCCGACACAAATAGCGTATGTACGGAGGCGTTTATAATTAATTCTCGAAAATGATATTACGCAACATAACTTTAATATACATGGATGAATTCGTAAAAAAATAACCTTTAATTTGGTAAAAACAAAAATTTAAAATTTTGAAAAAAAAGTTAAAGGGGTAAGGCTTTTTGAAAAATAAAAAAAAATAAAAAAAAATTACGTTATTTTATAGTACTCATCAAGCCATTTAATACCCAGTTTGAATTTTTGTTCTATCTTTTTTAGTTTCGAAGATATTCGCTCCGAAAGAGAAAAACCGATTTTTTTCAAAGGGGTGTTTCACCCCCTAAAAGGCCGTATGGGAATAAATAAAAAAAAACGTGTCCCCTATTTTGGTCTAGAGAACAACATATTAGAAGCTTATCAAAATCGGAGGGGGACACTTCCGACACCTTCCTTGTTAAGAAGATAGTCTGTATTTAAGTTATTCTCTTTTAAAACTTTCAAAGTTTCTTGTGTAAGTGTCTCCGCGTCTAATTTTTTAGTAGTTTTTAAGGTAAGAAGAGATTCCTTAACTTTGCCTTCTTTTACATATCTAATAATTGATATATTTCTCTGTTGTTTTTATCGCGCGTTCCATCTTCTAATAAAATAAACCAAGTTACGTCAGCGCTGTTTATTTCTTGAACAATATTTTCTCCCATATTTTCTGTAATTACAGTTATAATTTTATTTTGTATTTCTGGAGATGTATAAGTTGCATTTTTTGGAATTTGTAATTGACATTCTAAAAGATATTTGTCTTTTTTTTAAGTATATTCAAACAAATTTTTGAAAAGGCCTCGTTCTTCATAGTCTTTAATATTAAAGTGTCCTCGCAAGGCAAGTTCATTTACCACTAAAAAATGAATAATTTCTGGAATAGATTTAATATAATAACGATTTTTTTCAAGGACATTTGAATTAATAAGCATTGAAATGTGTTTCGGTTCATAAGTAGATTAAATTTAGTTCTGGAATCACTCGATTCATATCCAGTGAGAAGGTTTATTTTATTATAATTTGCGCTGTCCTTATTCATGTACTTGCTAATCATTTTCGGAATATTCTCGGTCACATTCCTCTCTCTTCGAAATGTACTCTGTGTTTCATGTTTACTATTTTCTCGGTAAAGCTTGTTTTCGTGAGCACATCGCTTCAAGGCCGCTCCCGGCAGGACATTCCCGGCAGGACAAGCTTAGCGATTCCCCCTTACGTGTAAGAAAGTTTCGGTATCCGATCGGCGCTCCAATCACTGACGACGTTAGAATGCCACGAGAGAACACAGGATCAAAACGTGTTCGTTTCCGAGACGCGCTGTTAAACTGAGAGACTTAAAACGAGTGTGAATATTACTCGTGAGTGTGCACAGTGTTAAAACTATCTCGTACCTATCTCATCAACTACGCTAGATGACCGCGGCCAGTTAAGAAAGCTGCTAAATTAGCTCCGATTTACCCGGAGTGGCTACGCGCTGTCGTTTACCGCGACGGCCACTTCCCGTTAGAATCGCGTAGCGATCGCGAGTGCGCATCAACCCTCATGGAATGAAAGACAGGTTTATAAGTGTGGACATTGAGATATTGTAATAAATTGAGATGATCATTGTCGTGAATCTCAAACCTGTGCATTTCTTTTCCGGCAGTCAGATCTCACGCTCCTCGCTCACATTTCATTCGAACCCTTGCTCCCTCACATGCTCATCCTTCTATCCTGCCTCTATTTCTTAGATCAGTGCTCGCATAGGGCAAACCAGCGCTTCTACGCACTCTCTTTTTTCCTCTCGCTCTCTCTGAGCGAATCCAGCCTCTTCTCTCATTGCTCGCGACCAATCTCAGCGGATCGCGAACATATTAAAATTTGGTCCTTCGAGTCGGATGCGGGCAGATTGAGCGGGTTTCTCGAACTGTCCCTCTTAGACATTCAACTCAGTGAGTGCTGCATCTCAAAACGGGTGATGCAATGAGTGATTTACTTTTAAAGCAGCAGACGCTGCTCCAAACTGTGGCGCGCTCCTTATCGAACTTTAAGAAAATCGGGAAGAACAATTTGACTCCAAAATACGGTCAAGGATCGGCGTTTTGAAGGAGAGCTGGGCGTAGTGTGTGGACCGTCATGCAACATTGCAACGCATCGTTCCTGCCGCCGCGAGTAAGGAGGCAACCTACTTCGAGACGCAGCTTTTCGAGAAACACGAGGAGCTCTATCAGGAGGTCTTGGATCACATGGCGGACTGTCTCGAGGAGTTGGAGCCGTCGATAGCAGCTGCACCATTGGCAAGCTCCACAATGCAAAGCGCGGATATCGTCGCGAATTCTGTCTCACATTTACCGCCCATAAAAATCCCGCCGTTTTCGGGCAAACCGGACGAGTGGGAAACGTCCGCGATAGATTCATCGCATTAATAATAGATAATAAAGAGCTCACTGAATGCACTTCTTAGCGTCGAGCCTCACGGGTAGCGCACTCGATGCAATCAGATCCATCCCGGTGACGGCTGATAATTTCGAAATCGCGTGGAAAATCTTGCTGTCGAGATACGATAATAAACGCCGGTTAGTTGAGGCTCATGTTTCCGCGCTCTACAGTTTACCTAACGTTGCTCGTGAATCCGCGACCGACTTGAATAATTTGCGCGATCAAGCGAACCGGGCAACCGCTTCTTTAAGAAAATTGAATCGGTCAAACGACGAAATTCTGAACGACATACTCGTTTACGCAGTCGTCCAGAAGCTCGATCCCGCTACGCGAAAAGCGTGGAAGCTGAGAGAAGGCGAAACATCAGATATCCCGTCGTATGACGATCTTGATCAATTTCTTGCGGCGCGTGCTTGAGCGTTCGAGGAATTAAATCCTCTTAGTTCCGCGAAATCTACGCGCACGGCAAGGACCACGAGCGCTACGGCATCGGCGGCAACCCCGGTTTCATGCCCTCTGTGCAAGGCTTCGCACTTTCTAAATAAATGCGCTCAATTTTTGAAGCTGAGTCCGCGTCAACGCGCGGAGTTGGTAAAGCAATATCAACGCTGTTGGAATTGTTTCAGTATCAAACACGCCGTGCAATCATGCTCAAGTAAATTCTCGTGCCAGAAATGTAAAAAACGGCATCACTCTCTCCTCCACACGGACTCGGGCTCTGCTTCAAACGCAACGGTGACGCCAGTTGAGATTCCGGCGCATATTCAAAAGGAGGAAACCTCGGCCGTAGCATTATCTGCGACCTCTCAACTCTCTCAACCGCGGGTGCTGCTCGCGACCGCGCGCGTCCGCGTACGTTCCCTCTCGGGTCGCTCTCACGTCGTTCGCGCGCTCCTCGACCAGGGCTCGGAAATCACTCTCATTTCCAAAAGACTTGGACAAATATTGAAACTAAAGTGCTTTCGCACGCCTATCTCAATCTGCGCGGTCGGCTGCGTGGACGCCGCGGGACGTGCAAATATGCCGCTCAAATCGAAATATCTCCGGTGAATAATTCTGAGCCGGTGCTCTCTACCACTGCGTCGATAATGCGATCTCTTACCGGTTATTCTCCGCCGCGCTCAGTGTCTCTTCATCAATGGGAGTACCTCGCCGATCTAACGCTTGCCGATCCTACGCTCACTCGCGCTGAGTCTATCGAGGTACTTATTGGCTCCGATCTTTATGGAGAAATAATTCGCGACGGAATTCGACGGGGAACGGTCGGTCAACCGATAGCGCAAAATACCATTTTTGGATGGATCCTCTCAGGTCCGACGGCGTTTCCGCATTTGGCTCAATCAGCTGTTCAATATTGTTCACATGCGACATCGTTATCGAAAGCGGAGATCCTCTCTCTTGACCAGGCATTGAGACGGTTCTGGGAACTCGAGGAAATTCCCCGTCAGACCGTGCTCACGCCGGACGAGCAACGTTGCGAGGATCATTTTATAGCGATGCACTCGCGTTGGGCTGATGGCTGATATGTTGTCCGCCTTCCGTTCAAAGATGGTCCCCCAATTAATATCAGTCATTCTCGCGACACCTCAGCTCGCTGTCTCCGTGGTGTTCTCCGTAAATTGAAAAATTCTCTCACCATTCATAAAGAATATTGCGATTTTCTCCGCGAGTACGAGGAACATGGACATATGCAGAGAACCTCGATTCCCGCGAACCCATCTCAATGCGTCTACATCCCTCACCACCCGGTTCGCGACAGCAGCAGCACCACGCGCTTGAGAGTAGTTTTCAATGCGTCGAGTCTCACCTCGAATTCTACCTCTCTCAATGACCACTTGCTCACAGGTCCAAAATTGCAAACCGACTTAGCCGCGGTCGTCATGCGCTGGCGGCAATTCCGATACGTCTATTCCGCTGACATTGCGAAAATGTATCGACAAATTCGCGTTGATGCACGTGACGTTGATTATCAACGAATTTTGTGGGCCGATAGCGAGTCGGAAAGTGTTCGTGATTATCAATTAACCACCGTCACGTACGGAACCGCGGCCGCTCCGTTTCTGGCTCTCCGAGTGCTGCGTCAACTTACGCAGGATGAAGGACACTCGTTCCCTTCGGCTGTAGCAGTGCTTCGAGACCACATTTACGTGGACGACCTTTTGTTTGGAGCTGACAACGTTCAAATTCTCCGACAAACACGCGATCAGGTGTGTGAATTACTCGGTAAGGGTCATTTTCAATTACGAAAATGGTCTAGTAACTTGTCACAACTTCTCGATGATATTCCCACGGAGGATCATGGGCTCGCTTGTAGCAAAACATTGCAGAGCGACGAGATGCTCAGCATCCTCGGAATCCGCTGGGTTCCATCTCGAGACGTTTTTCAATTTCACGTCTCCATCCCTTCAACTTCTTTTTGAACTAAACGCTCAATTATGTCTATCGTCGCAAGAATGTTCGATCCTTTAGGCTGGAGCGTTCCTGTTACAATTCCGGCTAAAATCTTTTTGCAAAGATTGTGGCAACTGCGAGCGGGGTGGGACGACATACTCCCTCCAAATCTAACCGGGGATTGGATTTCGATTGAGGACTCATTAAAATTAATTAATGATCTTCAGATAAATCGGTGGGATAAGCGAGGCGCCGATACCATTGATTGCGAAGTACACAGCTTCTCAGACGTGTCTATTCATGCTTACGCCGCTTCTGTTTATTTACGAGTCCAATCGCTCTCCGGTGAAATCTCTTCAACGCTTCTCATAAGCAAATCAAAGGTCGCACCTCTAAAGCTGTTAACACGTTGAGCGCCACGTCAGCCATCGGTGGCTGACACTAGACTTTCCGTTTAGGCCCCGTCAGCCATCGGTGGCTGACACTAGACTTTCCGTTTAGGCCCCGTCAGCCATCGGTGGCTGACACTAGACTTTCCGTTTAGGCCCCGTCAGCCATCGGTGGCTGACACTAGACTTTCCGTTTAGGCCGCGTCAACCATCGCTGGCTGACAGCGTGTAACATGAGAACTATAAAATTTACACTATTTTACGGAATTACAGAAAATTTATTTAAAATTTACTTAATTTGGTATCATTACAGGATTAATGGGATTCATTGAAACATGGCAAACATAAAAATGGTTCTCCTTCACAAGTATTACAAAATGTTACAACACGCTTGGTCTTTTTCCTTGCCATCACTCTACCATCTTTTCTTACATTTTTGTCATAACATAATTTACAGTACTTTCGAACTTCAGAGACTTTTCCCGATTTTCTTTGGAGTTTGTGTTCTTTTTTGGATCTTCTTGCAATTCTGCTCGGTGGAATGTTTTCTTTGTCACAACTTGTAAGATGGACTGCTAATTTTTTCCGAAATTCGGTAATGTTAATTTTCTGCTTCGTAATATTTTTATATAGAATGTAACTATTTACAACCGTAGTATTTAATAACAATTCGAAGGCTAGTTTTCTATACCATTTTATGGACCTGCGTAACGGATTGTTGTAGGCATTCATTTAGTCGGATAAATCGACAGCTGCCTTTTGTCTGTTGTAGTCTACTATAATTTGTGGCTTGATCTTGCTTCCTGATTGGCATTCAACATTCACCATTTCTGACGAGTGCTTTGTCGATAGAACTAGGATGTCTTTCTTATCTTTCCACTTCAAAATGGTTATCCCGTGGTTATTTTCCTTTGCTATGATTTCTCCTCGTTTTAATTTTGTTGAAAGCACTTGGTGCGAATTTCCTCTTCGATTTGTACGTAACGTTCCCACTAAATGGGTGTTTTTACTAATTAATTTTTCGGCTAATTCTAAGCTCGTATACCAGTTGTCAGTATAGAGCGTATGTCCCTTATCAAACAAATCTTCGCAAAGAGACATTACAATATTAGTGGGCGTAGTTTTTTCTTTTTCTAAGGTTTTCCCTGTGTATACGCGGAAAGCATAGGTGTATCCCGATCCACAGCACAACTTAAATATTTTAATTCCATATTTGTGGTGCTTTTGTTTTAAATATTGCCTAAATATAATGCGGCCACGAAATGGAATCAAGGATTCGTCAATACATATGTCCTCGGTCGGATTGTAATATTTTTTGTAATTGGTCTCCAAAATGTCTATAATTGGTTGTATTTTATATAAACGATTGGAACCATTATCTTTTTCGTTGTCTACAAAATGTAGCATTCTTAGTAATAATTCAAATCGGTTCCTTGACATGACCGTTTTTGGGAACGTTTGCAAATAGGCAGGATCATTAGACCAATAATGGTGTATGGCCGGCAATTTTACCAATCCCATCCATAGGACGAGTCCAAAAAATCTCTTTATTTCAGACTTACTTGTTTCTGTCCACTTTGCCAAGCGCTGCGTGTATCCAGCTTCTACTTTCTGTGATGCATATAAGTTTGTTTGTTCGGCAATTTCCTCGATCAATTCATCCGGCACAAATAATTGATAGCTGGTTTCTACGGCTATGTCTGATCCTATATGCAAATTTTCCCTTACAAACCCCGAAGGATGTGTAAATGGCACAATCTTTGGCTGATTGCCCCTCGGGTCATGCCATTCTTCAACAATCTCCTCCTCTTCGTCAGAGGATAAAAATACATCCACTCTAGGCCGTTTTCTAGCAAAAATAATTTCACTGCTGCTGTCGCTTTCACACTCTCGGACTGACATTTTGACGCTCAGGGCTAAAGAAAATTTCTGACTGCACAGGGCCAAGAACTGCAATGAACTGGTTTGTCGTAAAAGGAACACCGGCCACGAATCCATTTCGATAAAATCTTATCTAGCCGGCCAAACGTTAAAGAAAACAAAACAGACTTGGCGCGTAACGTGTTGAATGAATGCCTATAGAAATCACGTTCCAAACGTAAACTATCTTCTACTGCGAGAAAAAACATTGGCCTTACAGTACCAGCGCTTCTAAGTGGCGCGCGTGGCCTGACGGGGACCCCCTTAAAAATCAGCGTGGCGCTCAACGTGTTAACAGTGCCGCGGCTCGAACTAGCTGCCGCGGTTTTATTATCGCGCTTACTTGAATTTGTTATTCGCTCTCTCTCCCTCTCGGGAGTGCCTTGTTTCTGTTGGACAGATTCCATGGTAACACTCGCGTGGGTCACACAGTACCCATCAAAATGGAAGACGTTCGTATCAAATAGAGTGACAGAAATTCAATCTCGGGTTCCGGCTGCCTCATGGCGGCACGTTTCAACTCATGACAATCCCTCGGATTGTGCCTCGGAAGTCAACTCGCTTCTAACACGCTGTGGTGGCATGGCTCGGCGTGGCTGTGTCGCCCGCAATCAGAATGGCCAATACCTATAAGTCTCACTTCAATCGAATGCTCTCTCGAGCAAAATGAGACCAAGACTACGCATCTCGCCAAACCAAGGGAGATATGGGATCTCTCGAGACGATTATCATCCTGGCCACGGCTTCTCCGCGTTACTGCATACGTAATGCGCTTTATATTTCGCATTAGAGCCCGAATTCTCTCACCAGCCGGAGGCATCCAGAGCTCGTCTTCCATCTGCGCTAGCGAGATTCGCACCGCGATAACCTTCTTCACTCAGATTCAAAGAGAATTGTTTCGTCTCGAAAGAGATGCTCTTTTCAATAATCGACCTCTCTCTTCAAAGAACGCCTTGCTCTCGCTGAATCCGTTCGTCGACGAGTTCAAAATAATTTGCGCTGGCGGGCGGCTTTCGCGCGCCTCAATTTCATTGCAGACCAGGGAATGCTCTGACACTACGTCCAGAACCGTCAATTCTCGATGTCGGAGAAAATCGCTTAACCAGGTGGCAATTGGTGCGTCAGATCACGGAGCGGTTTTGGCGCATTTGACAGAATGACTATATAAACACCTTGCAGCAGCGCACAAAATGGAAGCGCAAAATTCAGCAAGATCTCTGTGTTGGTCAGTTGGTCTTGGTTCAAAACGATCTCCTTCCCCCTTGTAAGTGGGAGTTAGATCGCATACAGCAGTAGCCGAATAGAAGGTATTTACAACCCATGGGGTGACGCGAGACGGGTCGGGGAGCGGGGAGGTTTTGCGGGGGGAATGCCATAAGAGATGGGCGAGGGGGGAGAGACGGAAGGCGAGGGCCCCTCAGCGTCCCCCCGTTTGTCGGTGGTGGGGGTATCCCATGGCTTTGAATCCCCACATGGGGTGCGGGGAGCTATGGGTTAGAATACCCACATGGTCGGATTGGGTATTTTGCGAGTGAGCGGGGCTTATCTGTGGATTGGAGTCGCGGTTCTCCACCGACGGATTCGACGACGGGGCGGGGGAGCGTCTGGGGGGGGGCGACGACGGTATAAGAGCGTTTTTTGTCGTCGTCGTCGCTCTCGATCGACGTTTCGACGTTGGATCGATTCGTCGATTCGTTTCATCGAATGGGCGATAGCGACGTGGAGACGGTCGCGACAAGCGATTCGAATAATTTGTTCTGCGACGAGGAGTTATCGTCGTCGAGCTCATTCGCGATCGAACGCGATCGAGGATATTCGTATCTCGAAACGTGCGCGTTGAAGGAGGACGCTCGATGGAATTTGTCGATTTATCATTTGAGGCGAGAGATTGGTGTTCGGATCGCGGTGCGAGAGAGAATGTGGATAGAAACGAGGATAGTGTGTAGCTGTAGAGCAAGAGAGTATACGGAGAGAGTATCAACGAAGAATCGGGAGATTCGACAACGAGCGCAGAAATTTAGAATTCCAGCGGATAATGAAGGTAGGACATTGTGGTTGTCGAAACTTAAGCCATCGTAAAAAAAAATGGATGCGAACGATCTTCTCGAGATCGCGACGAGCGTCGTCGACGCGGACGCTCGTCGCGCGTGGGAACGGCGGTGCGACGAGTGTCTGAGGTCGTTGCGAGAGGAGTGTCGTCGACGAAACAACAGTGAATTCTCTGGTGGCTCGAATAGCGCGATTGGAGGGTGCGAGAGTCAAGTTGCGGCGACGTTTTGAGCACGTAGGCGCTGGGTACGTCGATGGAGAAGGACACTCGTGGGTGGAGATCGATACCGCGTTCGAAAGACGAGTATCGACCGGCGCGGTGATAAACCGGCGGTACGTCGACGATTTCTCGACAACGCGAGAGACACGGTGCTGGAGAAGGTGCGCGATAATCTCGAAAGACACGTGTGTTTAAATATCAATACTGTATTCAACGGAGAATTCGTCGCTAACGACGAGACCTCTGTGAAGAGTATCGTCACGAAGAATCGGCAGCTCTTCCGTACCTCCAATTTGCGAGAATGGTACGACAGATACGTGGTCGACGTGACTCTGACGGGTTTGGAGGAGTTTCAGGAGCGCGACAGCGGATGGGCGTTGTCACGCATATTGAATATAGTAGTGAACACTAACAAGTGTAATCCCATGCGAGCGGGATGTTGGATCAATATGCCGCGATTCGTAAAATTAAAAAAAGCGGTGGTTAACGTGCGAACGACGGACAACGCGTGGACGGTGATCGCAGCGTTGTATCCCGTCGACAGACACGTCGAGAGACTCAATCAGTATCCTGATTACCGGGCTGTATTGAAACTAGATGGCATCGATTTTCTCATGAATCTGAAACAAATTGGAAGATTCGAACATCTCAACGATATATCGATCAACGTTTTCACCCAGAAGAAGCGGAGCGGTAACGCAATCTTTCCCGTGAGATTCGAGGACGCGATCGTTCCTCTGCGACTCACCGATGACAAGAGAGATACTCACGTTAATCTGTTCTACGTGCCGAACGCGCGACACGGCTCGAGCGAAGGTCACTTCGCGTGGATAAAAGACTTGTCGCGATTGGTGGGGAGTCAACTGAGCAAACATAAACAGAAGAAGTTCATTTGTGATCGGTAGGAAGCGAGTAATTTTTTATATTTTATATTTTACATGAAACGATCGAAAATTTATTTTTTAAATAATTGTAGATGTCTGCATTATTTCCACTCGAGAGAGAAGCTCGCCGCTCACGTTTCGGACTGCGGCAGGATGAACGAGTGCGCTATTGTTCTTCCGAACGAGGATGACAAGTGGTTGAGTTTCAGCAATCATCAAAGAGAGGAGCGACTTCCCTTCATGGTGTACGCCGATCTGGAGTGCGTGTTGGAGAAGGAGAGCGAGGACGTCGAGCGCGCGACTCTGAACAGATACGCTTATCAACATCACAGAGCATTCGGTATCGGATATTACGTGCGATGCGTGCGCGACGAAGATTATCGCGCCCCGGCTTACAGATTCCGTCGCGGCGAGAACTGTATATTGTGGTTCGTCGACGAGCTCAACGCTCTCGCGCATCGCGCGAAGGAAACGTTGCACACGATCGCGACCATGGTGGAGCTTACTCCCGAAGAGATGCACGATTTTCGAAATGCGACTCGTTGTCACATCTGCGAAAAACCGTTCGAATCGGAGGAACTACGCGTGCGCGATCACTGTCACGTCACCGGACGATACAGGAGTCCGGCGCACTCGCGCTGCAATTTGAATTATAAAAATGCGTTCGTCATTCCCGTGTTCTTTCACAATCTATCGGGGTACGACGCGCATTTCATCATTCGAGAGGTCGCCAATAATTTCGAGGGTAATGTCGAATTGTTACCGTTGACCAGAAACGTAGGGGAAAGGCGGGCAAAATGGGGTACTTAATCTTTGCGGGGGCATAGTAAATAAAATAAACATCTGAGTTATTAAATATGAAATACATTTATGTATTTGAAGTATAAACTAAAAGATATTGCGCGTTTCATTTAATAAAGAAATGTTTTAACACACAAAATAAAAGATAAATAATAAATTGCATTTTACCCCGTTTGATCCGTCCAGTAGGGCAAAATGGGGTAGTACAAATAAGGGAAGTCTTCATTTGCAATGCTCACAAATGAAGACTTCATCATCATCATCATCTTCTGCGCCTGCACATGAATTGTGTGCCCATGTGCGGCAAATTGCACAACAGATCCATCCCTCTATTGAGGTTGAATAACGGTCGCCACAGTACAGACAGTCAGTATCACTAACATCACTGTCCGAATCTAATTCTGCTTCTTTGGTTTTTCTTAATTTATTCTTTTTTGTTTGTTTTCCCTGGCCTTGCTTATTTGTTATCTTTCTTTTCACCGCTTTTCCTTTAGTTGAGCTATTTTGTTTACCTTTACGGGGTACCCCATTTTACCCTACCTTTCACTACCCCGTTTTGCCCAAACTGCAATTTGTTACGTTAATTGAGGTTTCTTAGATAAAATTTGCTATTTTTTAAAATACAACAATAGAAACTCTTGCACAAAAATGTACCTTATTTACTATAACAACAACAATGCAAAAATATTAATCTACTACTACTTACCTTGAGTTACTTTTGTAATAAAATTACAACTTCAAGTCGCAAATACTAAGTGCACTTACCATGACACTTTAATAAACATTGCAGGTTGAAACTTCTATGCACGGTGCAGAGATGTCCGTAATAAAGAAGTTCTTACTCAGGCGTATAAATGGCATCACTACGTTAGGAAATAACACGTGTACCCCGTTTTAGGCGCCTACCCCGTTATGCCCGCCTTTCCCCTACATCTCGTTCACGAAACACGTAAAAGAGACAACGCGCGACAGATGGGACACCTGCGTGAAGCTACGATTCGTGGATTCGTATAAGTTCCTCAGTACGAGTTTTCAGAAATTGGCATCGTATCTCGATAGGGATCGATTACGGATCGCGCGATCGGAATTCTCGGAACTCAGCGACGAGGATTTCGAACTGCTCACGCGCAAAGGCGTGTTTCCGTACAAATACGTCGACAGCGTTGATAAGCTGCTGGAGACCGAGTTGCCTCCGCGCGAGGCGTTTCACAGTTCGTTGACTGGCGAATGCGTCAGTGATGACGACTACGAGCACGCGTCGAACGTGTGGCGACGTTTTTGCGTGAGGGATCTCGGTGAGTACAGTGATCTGTATCTGAAAACGTATGTATTGCTGTTAGCCGATGTGTTCGAAAATTTTCGCGAGAACAGCATAGAGAGTTACGATCTCGATCCCGCTCACTATTACACGTTACCGGGATACACGTGGGACGCTATGCTTAAATACACGGGCGTTCGATTCGAACTTCTGCGCGATATCGATATGGTGATGTTCGTGGAACGCGGCGTGCGCGGCGGTTTGAATCAATGTTCGCACAGATACGCGCGAGTTAATAATAAATATCTCTTGACGTACGATCCGTCAGAACCGTCGACTTATCTGATGTATTACGACGTAAATAATCTGTACGGTTGGGCGATGTGCGAGCCGTTACCGTATGTGGATTTTCAGTGGATCACCGATCCTGAGAGTTTCGACGTAACATCCGTATCGTCGGACTCCACCGTCGGTTACATTTTGGAGGTAGACCTCGCGTATCCGCGAGAGCTCCACGACGCCCATGCGGATCTTCTATTCTGTCCGATCCGCGACGCGCCCCTCCGGCAAGCGATACGATAAGCTTCTAGCCACGCTGTGCGATAAATCGCGTTACGTGATACACTATCGCAATTTGCAACAGTGTATGCGACACGGATTGCGCTTGACCAGGATTCATCGCGTTCTGCGATTCGCGCAATCCCCGTGGCTTCGCGAATACATTGAATTGAACACAACGTTCAGGACTCGTGCGAGCAATGAGTTTCGAGAGAAACATGTACAAACTTATGAACAATGCGGTATTTGGGAAAACTATGGAGAACGTGCGCGATCACGTCAACGTGCGTCTAGTGACGCGCTGGGAGGGAAGATTCGGCGCGGAGGCGATGATCGCCAGACCGAATTTTCACAGTCGAAGCGTTTTCGCCGAGAACTTGCTAGCCGTCGAACTGCGCAAGCTCGAAGTGAAACTCAACAAACCCATTTACGTTGGCATGTGGAAATGATCGGCATGCTCGCGCTGCGGTCACGTCTGTGAGCGTTCGTCGCTAACAGTATAGCTTTGTACTTTTGCAAATCATTGTCGGTGTAGATGACGTCATCAGGAATTCTCTTAAAGATCAATTCGTA
Source organism: Crematogaster levior (assembly GCA_901521435.1). Lineage (NCBI taxonomy): Eukaryota > Metazoa > Arthropoda > Insecta > Hymenoptera > Formicidae > Crematogaster > Crematogaster levior. The sequence continues at coordinate 212,466 of CABEGB010000679.1, read as the reverse complement.
CAAACCGGGCGTACCCGCGTATCTCGTTCCACCTATTATCATAGCGTCGTCCTTGTCCACGTTGAAACGTTTGTCGCCGAGTTTTGTTCCCTCTTCGTCGAGATACACGCCGTACACGTTATCGATCTCGGTTTTGTGATCTCCACCGAGAAGATCCCCCACATATTTTTGTCCCAACAGTCCCAATTGTCCGTGCAACGCTTCGCGACCCTGCGGCGTTCGCAGAGTATGTCTGATGGACGACTCGAGCGATGGCGAATCGCTCGTCGTTTCGAAAACCTCTTCCTCATCTTCTCTTCCCTCGCTCGAAACAGCGTTACCCTTCGCGGCTCTATCGGCGAACCGATCGCCAGTCTCGAGTCTATCGGCGTAAAGTTGCCGATCGCGGGCGATTCCCCTGTCGCGTCCAATCGTCGTTTACGCTCAAATTTAAAGAATTTGATGCGTTTGTCATCGTCGTTGTCGTCGTCGTCGTTCTTCTCGCGTTTCCTCTTGACGAGACCCTCGTCGTTGTTCTCGGACGGTTCGTTCTCGCGTTCGGCGCGTTCGGCGATTCGTGTTTCTCCAGGACGATTTCATCTTCCAGTTTACCAATCTTCAGAGCGCAATGTTTCTTTCGAATCGACGCGCGCGTCTTAGCGATCTCTTTCGCCGTCTTCTCGCGTTTGGCGGTGCTTGTAATGTATGTCGTATAGCATACCAGGTATTGTCAGCACCACGGCTTTATTCTCACCGCTCACTCACCAGCTCGAGCCCGCGGCTCACATACCAAAACACACATACTTATCTAGATACAATATCTCTCTTATACGATTAACATATACATCCACATACATACACCACACTCCTCTCCGTTTAAGATTGTTACTCAATTACGTGCAATATGATTATTCGTCTTCTCTCCGCTCTTTTAATATTTCATACATTTTCTTTGTATTCGTTCAGACCGCCTTAAACTCCCCTTCTCTTTCCCTGCCTGTTCCGTCTCTTCTTCCTCCGCTCTTAAATCCTTTTGTCTCTGTTCCTGGTTTGTTTTTCGTATGCTTGTCTTCCTCAACTGCTCGACATGTCGTTTTACGGATGTTTTATCATCCAATCTAACCCGATATGTAACGGGCCCCAATTTTTTTTCGATTGTTGCTTTCACCCACGGCGGCGAATTAACGCTAAAATTCTTTGCCCATATTTGTTCGTTTATTCCAAACTGCACTGCTTCCCTACCTTTCGAATTTCTAATTTGTCTCTCAATCTCTGTGTTTTGTTTCCTCTGTACGTCTGGTCTTAAAAGGTCAAATTTTGTTCTGATTTCTCTCCCGAACATTATTTTCGCTGGTGATTCACCTGTGGTACAATGTTTTGTTGTTCTGTAGTCTAACAAGATCATGTCAATCGCTTCTTGAACTGTCTTTTTTTCTTCTAATAAAATTTTTAGTTTCCTTTTGAAATGTTTCACAAAGTTTTCTGCAGCCCCGTTAGATGCCGGGTGCTTTACCGCTGACAACGTGTGTTTAATTCCGTATTTTTTCATAAATGTCTTAAATTCCTTGCTCGTATATTGTGAGCCGTTGTCGCTAACTATCTGGAGTGGGAGCCCGTATTGTGAAAAAAGTTTTTTAAATATCTCTATTGTTCTTTTTGTTATTGTTGATTTCATGAAAAAAACTTCGGGCCATTTCGTTCTTGCATCGATTACTAACAGAAAGTTATATCCCTTATACGGTCCTATAAAATCTGTGTGGATCCGCTGCCACGGTTCCCCTGGCCATTTCCACGGGTTCAGCTCGGTTCTATGTGGGTTGTCTCCCACTTCTACGCATCCGCGACAATTCCTCGCTAAGTCTTCTATGTCCGCGTCTAATCTTGGCCACCAAAAAAAAGATCGGGCAATTGATTTCATTTTTACAGTGCCTAAGTGTGTCGCGTGCAATTCTTTTAAAACTATGTCTTTTAGTTTCTCCGGAATAATTACTCGGTAGCCCCACATAATGCAGTCTTGTTTGATTGTTAGTTCGTCTTTCCTTACTTGAAATGGTTTCAATATTCCCTGCGTCGTTTTTTTGTTTGGCCATCCTACCGAAATATATCTTCTAACGTCTGATAACAATTTATCTTTTCTAGTTTCTCGCGCGATTACTTTCTCATTTAGATACGTGAACGACTCCTGTGCTATATATTGTAAATATGTGTATTTTTTTCCCGATTGTTCCCTTCTTTTTCCGTGTGTGTTCGGTGCTGGTAGTCGTGATAATCCGTCGGCGTTGTTTTCTTTTGATTTAACGTACATAATTTTATAATTAAACGCGCTGAGGAAGGTTGCATATCGCTGTAATCTACGCGCGGCCATGACTGGAATGGCTTTGTTTTCTCCGAAAATTCGCACAAGTGGTTGATGATCTGTTTTCAGTAAAAAACGCCTGCCATACAGATAGTCGTAAAATTTTTTTATTCCGAAGATAATTGCGCGTGCTTCTTTATCGATTGCTGCATACTTCCGCTCGCTTACCGTTAACGTTTTTGACGCGTATGCTATCGGGCGCTCACCTTCCCGCGTCGCATGAGCCAGGATTGCTGAAATGCCGTAGTCTGAAGCGTCGCATGTTAAAGTTAACTCTTTCTCTGGGTCGAAATTTATGAGTACCTTGGCTGATTTTAATTCTGCCTTCGCGCGTTCAAATGCTCGCTGGCATGCCTCCGTTCAGTGAAATCCATCCTTCTTTAGGCATTCGAAAAGTGGTCGCAATTTTGTCGCTCGATCTTTAATAAACTTATTATAATAATTAATCATGCCTAAAAATGCCTGCACTTCCTTTACATTTGTTGGTACTGGAACTTTATCTATCGCTTCTATTCTATCTTTTGATGTGTGTACTCCCTGCTCATCTATTTCTACGCCTAGGTATTTGATTTTTTTTGACAATAATTCGCATTTCGATTTCTTTAATTTTAATCCACATTCCATTAATTTATCACACACCGCGGCTGTATTCCGTAAGTTTTCCTTTACTGTTTTCCCTTTTATTATGATGTCATCTAGAAAGACATTAACATTCGGCATTCCCGCAAATATCTGTTCCATTTGTCTCTGGAAGAAGCCGGGTGCGGACGCGATGCCGTACGGTAACTTATTTACTTGATATAACCCTTTGTGTGTGTTTATCGTCAAATATTTCTTTGATTCGTGACTGACCGGTATTGCGCGTACGCCTCTTTTAAATCGACTTTCGAGAAGAAAACTCCGCCCTGTAGATTCGCGATTAAATGCTCAATGCGCGGTAGCGGGTATCTGTCAATTTGTATACTTCTGTTTACTGTCACTTTATAGTCTGCGCATAGTCTTATTGACCCGTCTGCTTTCGTTACCGGTACGATCAGTGTTCCCCATTCCGAAGTCTCGGTCGGTGTTATTGTTTTTTCTTTCGTTAACCTCTCTAATTCCTCACTAACTCGCCTGTATGAAGTTAGCCCCCCATTTTTTGATTTTTAATATTTTCTCAGTTGTTCCAGGTTGTTCTACGTTTGTTCTACATTGTTCCAAAGTTATACGTCAATAAAACAAAAAGCGCCACGGGAAAAGCAAAAAAACTGTTTTTTTCAGTAGCCCCCCATTTTTCGAAAAACTCAAATTTTTTTGCTGTTCTGGATTGTTCTAATTGTTCTAAATATTGTTCCAAAGTTATATGTCAATAAGACCAAAAGCGCCACGGGAAAAGCAAAAAAACTTTTTTCAGTGGCCCCCCATTTTTCGAAAAATTCAAATTTTTTTGTTGTTCTGGATTGCTCTAATTGTTCTAAATATTGTTCCAAAGTATTAAATTCATCAGAGAAAAATTTCAAAAGACAGCAAAAAAATAATATAGAGCGTCCGAAGATTATTTTTATGTTTACACCTATCGCTATTGTTTTATAAACATAAAATTTTAAATTTTAGCTGAAAATAAACAGAACAACCTGTAACAACTCTCACTTTTCCCGAAACAATCATACAAAGGAGACTTTACTCTTGGAAGTAGATACTTATTTCGACTTTCTCGACCGTTAAAGTCGCGACAGCGGTCCCAAACTATAGAACAATTACGAACTAGCATAGAACAACTTGGAACAACTCTCACTTTTCCCGGAACAATCATACAAAGGGGACTTTACTCTTGGAAGTAGATACTTATTTCGTCTTCTTCGACCGTTAAAGTCGCGACAGCGGTCCCAAACTATAGAACAATTACGAACTAGCATAGAACAACCTGGAACAACTCTCACTTTTCCCGGAACAATCATACAAAGGGGACTTTACTCTTGGAAGTAGATACTTATTTCGTCTTCTTCGACCGCTAAAGTCGCGACAGCGGTCCCAAACTATAGAACAATTATGTACTAGCATAGAACAACTTGGAACAACTTTCACTTTTTCCGGAACAATCATACAAAGGGGACTTTACTCTTGGAAGTAGATACGTATTTCGTCTTCTTCGACCGTTAAAGTCGCGACAGCGGTCCCAAACTATAGAACAATTACGTACTAGCATAGAACAACTTGGAATAACTCTCACTTTTCCCGGAACAGTCATACAAAGGGGACTTTAGTCTTGGAAGTAGATACTTATTTCGTCTTCTTCGACCGTTAAAGTCGCGACAGCGGTCCCAAACTATAGAACAATTACGAACTAGCATAGAACAACTTGGAACAACTTTCACTTTTTCCGGAACAATCATACAAAGGGGACTTTACTCTTGGAAGTAGATACGTATTTCGTCTTCTTCGACCGTTAAAGTCGCGACAGCGGTCCCAAACTATAGAACAATTACGAACTAGCATAGAACAACTTGGAACAACTCTCACTTTTCCCGGAACAATCATACAAAGGGGACTTTACTCTTGGAAGTAGATACTTATTTCGTCTTCTTCGACCGTTAAAGTCGCGACAGCGGTCCCAAACTATAGAACAATTACGAACTAGCATAGAACAACTTGGAACAACTCTCACTTTTCCCGGAACAATCATACAAAGGGGACTTTACTCTTGGAAGTAGATACTTATTTCGTCTTCTTCGACCGTTAAAGTCGCGACAGCGGTCCCAAACTATAGAACAATTATGTACTAGCATAGAACAACCTGGAACAACTCTCACTTTTCCCGGAACAATCATACAAAGGGGACTTTACTCTTGGAAGTAGATACTTATTTCGTCTTCTTCGACCGTTAAAGTCGCGACAGCGGTCCCAAACTATAGAACAATCAACGCGCGCGCGCGTTTGTGTGTGTGTGTGTGTGTATGTGTGTCACAAGGATAAGGACCCCGTGGTTCGTCAACTCCACAGTATTTTGAGACTCCAAACCCTCCTTGTGTGTGTATGTGTCACAAGGATAAGGACCCCGTGGTTCGTCAACTCCACAGTATTTTGAGACTCCAAACCTTCCTTGTGTGTGTCTGTGTGTGTGTGTGTGTCACAAGAATAAGGACCCCGTGGTTCGTCAACTCCTAACTTTTTAAAATATTTTTTAAATTTGAAATTTTTAAAGATTAAGACTTGTTTATAATAAGGATGTAAGTATCATATAATAAGGATGTAGTTATCATATAATAATAAGTATATAAGTAACAAATATATATTAAGTTTTAAAGTTTTACGTATATACACATTTGTGGGTTTATTTCTGTCTCATTCGTAACATGTACTGGTTTCTTAAGTAAGTCATCGAATTGCATCCACTCATTAGTTTTTACGAATGCAGTGTAATGTCCTACGGATGTAATTGTTGCACCTCCTTTAAAATTAATTATTCCTGCTAGTTTATACTGTTCTTGATTTAATATTAAACTATTTTGAAAATCATATAACTTAATTTTCTGATCCATTCCATCCGTAGTTTCTATAAATATTACATTTCCATATTCTATGTTAATGTTAAAGTCACTGCTACATTTTTTACATTTTTTATTTAAGGTCTGGCTATATTCGTCTATTGCATTCTGTAAATTCTTATATCCAAGTTGGTTCAATATACCAATATTAATCGGTAAAATGGTTCCTTTGCGTTCAACAGCAGTTTCACATTTCACACAAGTTTTATTTAAATTATAACTGAAATCTTCCTTAAATAATTGTTCGCAAAGGTAGGAAATATTCGAAACTGTATCAATAACTTTGACGCCAGATATAGTTTCGCTTACAAAATGTTCTATGTCGCGCAACAATTCTGCTCTTTTTCTGTAAGTTTGTTTACTCGAACCAGTTGTTAAAAATAATTTTAAAAATTTATAAACTTTTGTCGAACTTGATTCCATTACTTGACGAAATGAATTGTACATAGTTGCGCACGCTAAAATATGAAAAATGCTATCAAAGCCGCATGTATTTTGTACGACATATTTAACATTTGTTTCGGCAATTGAGGGACATAAATTTCCATTTTGGAGCATAGCAATACCGATTACATTTTTTTTACTAAATTCCGTAATATTCCAATCGGGTTGAACACTCAGATATGTACGCTTAATTTTTTTAGGAATATTTTTATTCCGCCAATTTTGCTCCAACAATAAGTCTTGAGACTCATTAAAAAAAGAGGTCGATGGTTCTAAATCGGAAGTACTTTTTACATCGTACACATTTTCTTTATTTTCTGTAATATCGTCGGATTCATTCTTATTTACATCAAAATTTTCAAATGAGATGTCTTTGAATGAGACGTTTGATGATTCTTTGTCATCAATATTTGTTTCGTACGCATTTTGTTTTCCTTCTTTCACTTCACTTACTTGTGTTTTATTTAAATTCAAATCTTCATTTTTTGTTGCAGCTAATTTTGCCTTTCCCGAAAAAGATTTTAAATGGACGCTTAAAAATTTATCGATGCGCATCGGTCGACATTCATTTCTTAAAATGCGATGCTTGAGATCATTGAATTCAGATTCTACGGCGGATGAACTGACATGTATTTTTTCTAGTTTAAATGCATTTGCCATAATACTTGTATAGAGTGGAAAATAATGCAAGAGATTTTTAATCTTAGGAGTTATAGAAGGAGCATAATACGAATTAATTGCTTCATCCTGAGAGGCAGAAGCAACTGCGTTTATAGAATCTTCAAATAAAATATTTACCCAATTACCAATAGTATTATTCTCAAATCTTTCTTTGTCACTTAAGAGTAACGCTTCCGCTGCCGAAATATCTTTTTCAATGTTTTTATTTTCTATTATGTTATTTATGTCTGTATTGCCTTTAATTATACCATGTAAGTATTTTAAAGATTGCTCTGCTAAACTTTCCGAGTTATTTTGATTTAAGCCGCAGCCTTCGCTATTACATACTATTATGATGGATTTAACGACATTTTCTAATTCCTGAAAATTAGTTATTTTTGTTAAATATCCCATGATTAACATATAAAATGTTTTCACTCGCGGATGTGTATTTTTAAATTCATTCCATCGGGAAATGAGATGTACGTAATGCGAGATGTCTAAGCGAATGAGGCATGATGGTAAACTACAAGGCATGTTAATAAGATAATAAAAACATTGTTGTAAGTAATCCTTCAAACTTTTGCATCCTCCAAATGATTTCGCTACAGCGCCCATCAGTGCTTTATCGAAGTCGCAAACTATCTGTTTCGGATAAGGGAAATTTTGCTTATGCATACAACCTATCCTAATTATCTCGTTGAACCAATACATAATTGCGTTAGTAGTTTGAATCGCGCTCAACATTTGAAATATGGGCATTTTTGATGTTGGAGTTTCTGCCACTACCTGATATAAATATATGTGCGCAGATAATTCATTACTTGGTAACTTTAATTTTTTTACCAATGATCCCGTAGCGTCGACACAAATAAAATTAGGATATCGAAGATAAATTGCCATTTGTTCCTGTGTCCAGTAGTGGACGAAAAATGGAATGAATATGTCCTGCGTGAATATCATATTTCATACGCTTTATACTTTCTACTGGATCACTAATAGATATTCCTAAATCAATATTGCGTCTTTCTTCTTTGGCTTTGCGTAAAACATTAATGTTTGGTAAATGAGCTGGCTCGGTATCGCCAAAACTCATAATTTTGTCGGTTTCCTTTCTACGCCATATACACGGTAAAATATTTGCATCGACCATTTCTTTAGAAACTTTATATCTTTTCTCACCTTTTAATTGGCGCTTTTTTTATGTGTAATTGAATCGTCGAAATCTTCAATTATACATTCCATCGTTATATCAGATTGTGTTAAAGGTTTATTAATGACACAACCTTTGAAAATAGCATCGCATTCAGGACATCGACCTGATACAGTTAAATAAATACCACTTTCGGATATCTTACAATGTTTAAAAATTAATGGACATGGTAATTTTGTTGCGGTATATATTTTAGCATATAATTCATCGGTCCATACCTTACGTAATAAGACATTATATCTTCGTTCTTTTAAAACTCTATCCCCATAAAATATCTCTTCGGGAGCTATCTTTAACCAAAGCACGTAAGATAACTTTAGATTGAAAGTGATAAGATTATTGTTACTTTTATTTAAAGAAACATCAGAGTCATTAATTAATGATGATCCAATCTCTATATTAAAAAATTTTATCCCAAATGCTGTACCGGTTATTCTGTAAAATTACATATATATACTTTGGTTTTAAGTATTTATATCTATCGGGATTTTGTTTCGTAATATCGCTAATTTTTATATAAATTTCAGAGCTGGGAATAACGGGTTGACCGTAAGGATTTACAATATCACGTAAATCTTGGGATGAAATAATATCCAAGAAATTTTCTACATGCGCAGCCATATCAAACAATTTTGTAAAAAATAGCAAACGAGACGTCAATATCGCATACAAAATGCCGAAAAATATATTTTATTTTTTTTTAAATAAATATAATTTTCGAAATGATCTTAAGATCGGGCACTCTTACGATGTAAAATGCTAATCGTACGTGCACAAATGCTCAGTAAGCTAGCGAAAAACGATCGACTATCCTAACGCCGATACGTAATCGAATCCGTAATCCGTGCACGGGTACGATACGGATAGAGAGCGTGCGGGAAGCATGTGGAGGGGAATGCGCAGAAGTCTGTGCGCAGAAGTACGGATAGAGAGCGTGCGGGAAGCATGTGGTGGAAGAGAGCATGTGGAGGGGAATGCGCAGAAGTCTGTGCGCATCTCGACACCCCATTTTTCCAACTCACTTAACAATTGGTCTTTATTCAAATCATTTATCCACGCTGTTTTAACTTTTTTGTCGTCCATTTAGTCTTCCGTTTTACGTCTAACTGCCATTATTATCCTCGTCGCCACTGTAATATGTCGTATAGCATACCGTGTTGTCAGCACCACGGCTTTATTCTCACTGCTCACTCACCAGCTCGAGCCCGCAGCTCACATACCAAAACACACATACTTATCTAGATACAATATCTCTCTTATACGAACATATACATCCACATACATACACCACAGTGCTCATCGTTCGAGTGAGACTGATCGTTTTACGGTACGACAAAGTCATTAAATCCTCGTCTGTATCTACTGTTTCGCAACGCGCTATCTTTATCTATCACGACGAAATCGTACTTTCGCCGCCAACATTCACGACACAACGCGCAAAACTCCTCGTACGACATATCGGAATTCACGTGATCATTGTACACGTGTCTCAAATTGGTGCCGTCCTGGTGCCGTCGAAACAGGATCAACAGATTCGCGTTATCGCGTATCAGATGTTTCGATATCTTGGCGTACGTCTGACACAGATAGAAACAATCGACGTTCGCGTGTCGACCCATGGAAAAGTACTCTCTGATCATATCCTGTTTGTCGCAGGCTACGTCGTCGAACACGAATATCGAATCGGGAAGTGCCTCGGTGGGCGGCACCACGTCGCGATTGTTGGAGAATGCGTAATATCCGATCTCGTTTATCGAATCGAGCAGTTCATCGAGATATCGATACTTTGGCTGTTGCAACGATTTCGAGTACACGTACACGTTTTCGAAACGTACACCGTGCGGGCTTTCCAATAAACTTATCAATACGTTCGTCTTACCACAGTTCGACGGACTGCTGATGATGCAGCGTATCGCGTTTGGTAGCAGATAACCGTGTCTGCGCGATACCTCGGACGCTGTTAGTCGCATTTTGCGATCGAGATCGGACACTGCTATCGTTGGAATTCGTCGCACGAATCGCATCTTTCTCCGAATGTATCGCGCGCTTGCGCGCGATCGTTCTATTTGTACGCGAACGTTACGCCGATTCGAGCAGTCACGATGTTTCTCGTACTGACAAACGACCGCGATATTCTCGATCTGACCGTCGAGCAGTTGCAGTTTGTTCCAAAGGTCGTTCTGCTTCGTCGCTTCGGCGATCACGTCGAACGATTGTGAGACAAACTGCCGGATCATCTGAGAGTGGATCCCGAAGTGCGGAGTTATCGCGCGTGTTTAGAACACTACAATTTACCGGGACAACGAGATCACATAGACGGTCCACCACCGCTCGTCAGAAATTGCGGCGCATGTCGAACACAGCGCAAATCGGCGCTGGACTGTTGAACAGTGCGATCAACGCGCTTCCCTTTGAACTACATACCCAGTTATCAATTCTGTGGGCCCGGTACTCGTCTCGCGAAACGACTAGCGCGTGGCGATAAAAGCATCAATCCGTTGGACGCGACTTGTCGCGAGCACGACATCGCTTACTCGCTAAGCGATCGACTCGTCGATCGACACATCGCCGATCGAGCGCTCGCCGAGAAGGCGCGCAGTCGCATAACAGCGAGCGACGCCACTTTCGGCGAGAGAGCCGCCGTGACGACCGTATGGGCTGCGATAAAGGCAAAAACGAAACTTGGAATGGGTCTTCGAAAGAGAAGGAAAACGAAGAAAAAAAGAGTAATGCCGGTGGCTAAACGCGGAGGTCTGTTGCCTCTTTTACCGATGCTACTCGGATCCCTCATCGGTGGGGCGGCCGGCGCACAGTGGGACAGAATCCCAAAAAGCTGGCCAAAATGTCAAAAAGCATCAGACTTTAATGAAACTTAGTATACTGGGGTTTTCGAGGTCGCTGATTACGAATCTAAATTCAGATTTTCAAAATTGAAAATGGCGGACTCAAAATGTTGAATTTGAACATTAAAAAACGGTCAGATTTCGTGTAATGATAGTAGAATTTTTGAGATAGATTTTGAGTTGATTAAGAAAACAAATAACATAAATTTAAAAAAAACATTTTTATTTCAAAAACAAAAATCTCTTTCATCATCAGATTCACAAATATTAAGTGATTCGGTGTCAGTTCCTGTTGATTCCGAATCATAATGATAAGAAATTTCTGAGGCAGCAGGAATTTCTGGTGGTGTAAGTAAGTCGATGGCTTCGAGTGCTAGTGATTTCAGTGACTTTTGAAGTTTCCTCACACTAGATATATACGGATCCGAGGTAATTAATAGCCGATTGAAGACATCTTGCATGGTAGCTTCTCGAGAGCATTTTCGCGAGAAGTCTTCACGAAAGCGTTTTATGTCTTTATTTCGCGCTTCTTGCGCCTCTTCTGAAAGTTGCCCAATTGGTAATAAAGCATGGGCTATTATTTCTGGCCCGTGAATTAACAGTTTGTGTATGGAAGTTGGCATATAATACCACGGGTATAAGTCGACAAATTTCCGCGCAGTTTCTAACGAATATTTTCTAAAATTATCAGAATTTATATTATAGCCACTCGAAAGAACCTGCAGAATCACGTGAAAGCGATGGATTAAAGACTCGTCGACACCTGTTATTGTAGCAGATATAGTTGAGTGTTCGAAGAAACGCCGAGCCGTATTCGCACTAAAACTCATATTACAATTCACAAGGCAGTCTACGGCAGCTAGCCTTTGAATATATGGTAAATGATAACATAATCTACAAATCCCAAGTTGAAAGAAAGCAGGATCTAGCAAAAGTTTTTTTGAAAGTCTTTTACAAAATCAAGGTTCCGTTAAATACGGCCTTTTCGTTACAGCTTTATAAATATTGCTTTATAAAAACATAAACATAAAATTAAAGTTTATATTACATAGAAACGTTTAGTACATACATCCTGGAAAAGCTTCCATCTCGAAATATTGAAATCGGACACTTTTCACCAAAGTTACAGAAGATGTAACAAAACGGAATTCCCTTAAGTTTTATCCGCGTTGCGTGCGCTCGCCACAATGGTCAACTATAGACTGCTCTACAGACGTTGTCGGAGCAGGTAATGACCTGCCCTTTTGAAAATGAGAGCTCAGACTATTTCCCTACCCAATTCTATCATTCAAAGTACAGAATTAAAAAGTTCATTTTTGACATTTTGGCCAGCTTTTTGGGATTCTGTCCCACTGTGCGGCGTTGCGAAAGCCGTCAATGACAGCAAGGCCGCTTGTTCGCGACTGAACGGATCAGTCAGGAGAGAGAGATGGACGAGCACGCACACACACAATAAATCACTCACACGCAAGTTTACCAGAGAACAATAAAGTATATTTAACAAAAAACAGAGTCAATAAAGTTATGTACAGTTTAATATATTTACAGGGCGCGCGTGATTCAGTGCACGGCACTGGACACTGCACGGACAGCGAGAGCCCGCAGCGAGACGCGCGCGAAACGCTCGAGCGCGGTGGTCGCGCACCGGACCGACACTCTCGTGGAGCAAGCGACTCCAACGCGGCGCGTGCGATTTATTCTGAGTATGCACCTCAGATGCTTACGAACTTGGTTCGATAGAACAGCAAGCGACTGTTCTTGCAGTGTGCGATTTATTTGCGAAATATCTCGTATACTGTGATCACTCGAAAAAACTGAAGTTAAAGCGTGCGGGTCGTACCTCGAAAAGATCTTAGCAGACTGGCCCTCGTCCCCACTCTGCATCTGTTTTTATACTGTGCTTCTCTGGAATGTTCCTTCCTGTCGTCATTTCCTCTTGAAGGAAATGACGACATAAAAAGAACACTCCAGAGAAGCCAGGAGGATTCGATATAAACAATTAAACATAAATATAATTAGAAAGAGCTAATTGGGGACGATGACTCAGGTCTTTTGAATTTGCGGCAGCGGCAGCACCGCTGTTTCGCTGCTTGCGCGCTCCGCATGAGCGCGGCTAAGATTGATACTGTATCGGTAGCGGGACGTAAGTCCCGTGCGCGACGCAAATGGAGAGCAACGACAGTGATGTGTGCGGTGTAACACACATCGCTGCCGCTACTCTCCACGTATGTTATTGCTGCATTACACCACCCATATTGCACAGGCCATGCAACATAGGCGATGCAATGCAGCTTGATGAGGGCTTTGCGGAGCCCTTAGTTCGCTCGCGAACACCGCTCGTCGTCAGTTCGAGGAACTGCAGCGACACAATAAAACGATGGAGGGTCGTGGCTTGTATCTTGCACCGTATAAAAAACACGGTGGCGGCGTAAAGGCCAGACGAGTGAAAAATAAAAAAAAAACGTGGAAGGAGACACTAGCGACGCTCGAGATATCTGCGTTCGACGTCACGACGAACGATCAGTTGAATCGAGCGGCTCGTCGTTTGCGCATACCGTTTTTCAGAGGGGTCTTCATGCGCGACTCCTTGCCGGTTAGAGCGCGACGCGCGGAGTGCGGTATCGTGAATCTGGATGACGAGGTGGGTTTGGGTACGCACTGGGTCGCTTACGCGAAGAAGGAGAACAACGCCATTTATTTTGACAGTTTTGGGAATTTGCAACCCCCGAGGGAACTTACGCGTTATCTTGGCGACAACGTCGATATAGCGTACAATCATCGTTCGGTACAGACGTTCGATCAGACTATTTGCGGTCAGCTCTGTCTGCACTTTCTCCGAGAGCTCGATTGGAAGCGTTTTCGATTACCTCGCGCTTTCGCGCGAAACGATTTCAGTCGATAGGGTGACGCTCGCGATGTCGCTAACGCTCACGTTGACTGGAACTAGCAGCGTTCTCTCCGGCAACTATTTCCCCGCTCTTGATCTGAACGATGGCGAGTACGAGCTGGGTATGGCAATGTTCGAAACCTACAACACGATTCCGAACGTTCATTCGACGAATAATAGATTCTACTTCGACGACAATGACAATACTATCGTTATTCCCGAGAATCGTACGAAATATACGCCTTGGGCAGATATCTCAGAGCGGCCATTCGTCGCAAGCGTTCCATCGTTGAGGTGAAGAGTTCGGAGATCGCGAACGCGCCATGGAATATCGAGGACGATTATTACGTGTACGATGTCGAAGACGACGATGGTAAGGAGAACGAACGAACGATTATTCTTCGCGCTAACGAGAACACCATGCGGACCGAAATAAAGTGTGCCTACAAAGTAAATTTTACCAAACCGAACAATATCGGACCTTTGTTGGGTTTTTCAACGAATCGTGTATTAAAACCTAATAAATGGCACGCGTCCGATAAACCTGCATATATCATGAGCGTGAACATCATACGCGTGGAATGCAACATTACTGCTGGAGCTTACAGCAACGACGAATCGGTGTACACGCTACACGAGTTCTCGCCGAACGTACCGCCGGGATATAAATTGTCGGAAACGCCCACGAAGATCATTTATTTTCCGGTTATCGCGCGAAGCGTCACCGATATAACGTTGCGCGTGGTGGATCAAAACGGACGTTTGATCGACTTTCGCGAAGAGGCGATAACGATTCGATTGCACCTGCGACGCAGAAAGTAAATGCGCGCGGAGTAGCATGCTCGTTCTGAACGACTCGCGAGTGAAGAACGGAGAAAACGTCATCGAATCGCGAACGTCTTGCGGTTCCAAGAAGAAGAGGAACAAGAGAATAGGAGGAGGAGGAATAAGAAGAAGACTGAGCGCCGCGAACGTGGCGTTTTTGCGATCCTTAGGTTTCATCGTGAAGAATATCGGTCATGGTCGATATCCTGAACATCGTGGGTGAGCCGATCTTCGACGAACGAATTGTCAAAATCGAGACTCACACGTACAATCCCTACGCCAATACAACATTTGGATACAACGACGAAATACGAATACCTACAGCAGCAGGATCTGTACACGCTACCGTGCGAAAGTTTTCTCTACGTGGAGGGAAGACTCCGACGACGCTGCCACGATGTCGTCGAGACTAGCGAGCAATTGCGTCGCGTTTATGTTCGACGAAATTCGATACGAACTCAACGGTGTGGAGATCGACAGAAACAGAAACGTCGGAATAACCAGCACGATTAAAAATTACGTGTCGCTAACCTCGGAGGAAAGCGCGATATTGCACAACGCCGGATGGGACACAATCGTTCTCTCCACAGATGGTACTTTTAATTTTTGCGTTCCCCTGAAGACGATTTTAGGATTTTGTGAGGATTACAAACGAATCGTGATAAACGCGAGACACGAACTCATCCTGATACGCGCGCGCAATGACAACAACTGCATCGTGACGCAAGCCAAGGATCCTAAAGTTACTCTGTTAAAAGTACAATGGCGAATACCGCATGTGGTGTTGAATGATGTTAATAAATTATCACTTCTGCGAACATTGGAAAGCGGTCGCTCTCTGAGCGTAGGCTTTCGCTCGTGGGATCTGTACGAGTTTCCTCTGCTGCAGAGCATGACTAAACATTCATGAGCTGTGAAAACGGCGACGCAACTGGAAAAACCGCGTTACGTCATCTTTGCGTTACAGACCGGACGGAGAAACGTTCTGAAGAGCGACGCGTCTATGTTCGACGATTGCAAGCTCGTTAACGTAAAGCTCTATTTGAATTCCGAATTTTACGACGACATGAATCTAAATATTGAAAACAATAAATTTACCGTATTATATAACACGTATGCGAAATTTCAAAGAGCGTACTACGGACGTAAGACCGACACAGCGTATCTGACGAAACAACAATTTATGCAATTGGCTCCTCTCGTGGTGATCGATTGCTCTCGTCAAAACGAGGAGGTGAAGAGCGCCACCGTGGATATTCGCATAGAATTCGAATGCAGGGGAAACGTTCCGCTCAATACCACAGCCTATTGTCTCATCATTCACGACCGTATAATCGAATACAGTTCCTTGACGAACGTCATACGGAAACTGGTTTAGCGATAAAAATATCAACATCCCGGAAAATGGTATAACATCCTGGAAAATGGGTTTGCGGAAAAAATGATATGACATCCTGAACTGACACTATAAAAGTACCGTCGATCGCCGAACGCGAAACAGTCGCTCCTTAAACACGAACGCAAACGATTGCCGCAATGTCGCAAACAATACCAATTTTCGTCGATCTTCAAGGTTTCGTCGTTCGCGACAAATTCGTGATGAAGGAAGTGGCTGTTTTAAAAAACGGTGGAGAATTAAGTCATCATATATTCGCCGCGCCAATGAGCTGGGATCTATTAACGAAAGCTGAAAAAACGAAAGTGGTGCTGGTTGATGACGAATCATCACAATTTACATTGGGAAGACGGAGATGTGCTTTACGAACGAGCTAGACGAATCGTTCGACACCTATGTGAACCTGGAACCCGACTTTAAGAAAATAAATTTTTTAAATACGCATTCGATTACGCTCCGTTTGTACCCGTTTGTACCGTATTTGATTTCGTTTGTACCTCAAAGGGTGGCAAGTTATTAAGGGTTGAAAAAATCGTTAGCACCCCACTTTAAGCTACAGTAATTTTCTTTATGCAGTTCGATTCAGCATCGTTTGTACCCGTTTGTACCGTTTTGGATTTTGTTTGTACCCTTAAGGGGGTGATTGTACCGAATTTTTTAAAATAGGGGTAAAAGCTAACTTGGCCATTTTTTAAGATATTTGAAATCTACAAGCGGGTGCTGTTTCGGGATCGTTTGTACCCGTTTGTACCGCAGTTCGTTTCGTTTGTACCCTTAAGGGGGTGATTGTACCGAATTTTCAAAATAGGGGTAAGAGCTAACTTGGCCATTTTTTAAGATATTTGAAATCTACAAGCGGGTGCTGTTTCGGGATCGTTTGTACCCGTTTGTACCGCAGTTCGTTTCGTTTGTACCCTTAAGGGGGTGATTGTACCGAATTTTCAAAATAGGGGTAAGAGCTAACTTGGCCATTTTTTAAGATATTTGAAATCTACAAGCGGGTGCTGTTTCGGGATCGTTTGTACCCGTTTGTACCGCAGTTCGTTTCGTTTGTACCCTTAAGGGGGTGATTGTACCGAATTTTCAAAATAGGGGTAAGAGCTAACTTGGCCATTTTTTAAGATATTTGAAATCTACAAGCGGGTGCTGTTTCGGGATCGTTTGTACCCGTTTGTACCGCAGTTCGTTTCGTTTGTACCCTTAAGGGGGTGATTGTACCGAATTTTCAAAATAGGGGTAAGAGCTAACTTGGCCATTTTTTAAGATATTTGAAATCTACAAGCGGGTGCTGTTTCGGGATCGTTTGTACCCGTTTGTACCGCAGTTCGTTTCGTTTGTACCCTTAAGGGGGTGATTGTACCGAATTTTCAAAATAGGGGTAAGAGCTAACTTGGCCATTTTTTTTTGTTTTTATATTTTACATACATTTACTAGTATAAGAGAGAATCTCAAATATAAAATCTTAAGAATTTATCTTATCCCATTTTTATATTATAAGCAAGTAAAGAATGTAATAAGTTGCGTATTTTGATTGCAGGTCTATATAGAAATACAATTTTCTTAGGCTCGAAATAAGATATCTTAACGAAATGAAGTTTTCTTCAGAATTTTATGCGCTATCATTAAATATGCAACAAGACTAAAAATATTGTAAGATTATTTGTTTATTTATTAATGTTTTATTGTTTATTTATTTTTTTAAAAAAAGTGTTTTAAAATTTTTTTGTTTTTTTTTTGGTTTTTTTAATATATTCACTTTTTTCAATATATTATTTTTATTATTTAGAAGAATAGATTATTTAGAAGAATATTTTATTAATGAGCAAGCGAATGTGTGTTTGTGTGTACAGTGTGCGTGCGTGCGTGCGTGTGCGTGTGTGTGTGTGTGTGATGTTTTTTTCATGTTTTTCTTGTGTTTTCTCATCACTTACATTTGTTTTATATACATCAACATTGCCAATTTCTTTTTTTCTAGCAATGCTCTCGCTGTCATTAAGATTGGTTTTTTAGCGGCACACAAGTCATTATGGACCTCCCATCGCCCAGTTATTCGACGGATGTACGCCACATAATGTCCTATGTATTTTGGATCTGTGGATCCAATGTATTCTATAGCAGAAACTAATGTATAGTTTAATTTACCAACTACTAGTCTTGAAGGGATTTGCGAAATGGTGAATAACCCTGACCAGTTTTCGTAACCCATATTTGCGGCAAGCTTTAACCATTGCAAGCATTCGATATCGATGAAGAGATGATTTCCGCTAGATACTTTTGAAATTACATCATTACATCCACATCGAATGCAATTCTTATAGAATACATCAGATATTTTCTCGTTAATAGAACTTTCAAGAGCCTGCATACTCTTCTCATAAAAAGGCTTCGTATTTATATCAATAACTGGGCGAATATCGATGATATCATGATCACAATTACGACATTGCTGCGAGATTTGATATGATGGTTCATCGGTCAATAATTTTTGGGAAACCAAGTTACTTAAATTGAAATGGCAATCAATTTGATTATTTTGCACGGCAAACATATTGCTCAGTAGCATCGATCGTTTTTTATATGTTTTGGTCGTTGCTCCACAAGTTGAAAATGTTCTTACAAAATCGTAAAACTCATTTTTGGATACTGTAATGTAATCATGATAATTAGCCCAATCTCGATAACCTGCCAACACGGACTGCGCAATTGAATCAAACGAGCACGTGTTATAAAAAGTTACATCCTTTTTTGCTATGCGGACTCGCCCCAACAATTGTCCGTTTTTCAACAATGGTAAATTTGCGTTCTTGTTTGGTTTCTCGAGAATGCTTTGAATGTCCGGACACGGAGTTAAATATTTTCCACGTTTTACTATATCTTTCGGGAGACTAGTGTCAGGCTTTAACTCATCAAGGACATTATCAGTTGGACTTTGAACTGCATTCCTTTTTTTTGGCAAATTTTTTCCGCCCCAGTTTTCTTCTTCGTGTAAAAACAAGTAAGTCTCCTCGAAACTTTTTGTAATGTCAGCTTCCTCAATCGTCTGATTAAGTGTCGAGTCATCCGATTTCTCAATTTCATATAATTTTGAAGCAGAATCAAGTTCCATGCTGGTTTTCGAGAACTCGAATTTTGATGTCGCATTCGATTTCAAGTTTTCATCCGTTGACATATCAAATTTTGAATTTTTATTCGCTGCAATGGTCACTTCAGATTTATCAGTAATGGACTCGCAAGCAGCGTTTAAGAGTTTCTCAGTGCCAGAAATTGATCGTATGTGTTTGATCAAGAATTTGTCAACACGAAGATTCCGATCACCACTTAAAACCTGGTGTTTTAGTTCACGAAAGTATTCTTCGCTTCGTGATGAAGTTGCAGTGGTCCCATTTGATGCCAATATACATGTCCAGAGTGTAAAGTGCTTGGTTATTCTTAGAAGACTATTCGCGAAATTCGGACACCAGTATGGATTTGGTCGGTCATCTGTTTGCGCTGTTTGCCATTTACAATTTTCGAGTTTTTGTAAAAAAGTATTTAATTTCCCGGTTGTATCGAACTCGACAGTTTCGAGATCCAGATTCACTGCAGAATCATCTTCAGAATCATTTTCAGAATTTATTTTCTTTTCTTCTATAATAGCATCAATTTCTTCTATAAATTTTTTCTCGTTCACTGATTTAATATTCTGGATCAGTCGTTCTTGGGCAGCGAAGCAGCTATTATTTGAACTTACATCCTCGGTCTCTGAAAAAGCTACTATCAAAATATCGCGTAATAAACTTTCGAATCGTTCGAATGTTGTGCATTTTGCGAGAAGTCCAATGCATCGAAGAAAAAATTCTTTTACCCGTGTATGCGTATTGAGAAAGCATTTCCAGCGGGTGACAAGCTTGATAAGATGAGCGATATCAATTCTTATATGACAACGGGGTTTCATAACGGAACTACTTCCTTCGGCAACCGCAAAACATCTATTGACATATGTGTTAAGGTCAATTGTTTCAAACGCCAAGCTAGCAGCATTTAAAAGCGCCAGAGCATAATCGGTGACAATTTCCGTAGGACACGGTACACCAGAACGTAACCATTCGCGTAACCAGTAAGTTAAGATGTTCGCATCGTGCTTTTCCGAAACCATTTGGACAACCGGCAAGATTTTCGTATGAAACGGAATTACACCCTGGTAAAGATATATAATTGAACTTGATCCATCTGGTTTCGTAATTTTTCGAACAATCGAACCCGTCGCATCTATACTTAGGCTACCAGTTCTCGACGTGTCTTTGCAATATTTCTTGTAGAGAAAGATTTGTTCCGGACTCCAATACATCGTGAAGAACTTATCGTTCCCAATCTCTCGAATGGTCCCTACGAATTCGGGGCGGTATTTTAATACGCGCACTAATTCCTGGAGGTCGATGCCTTTACGAAGCCCTAACTCTCGATCGCTTTCCGTTTGTTTTGCCTTGCGTAAAACATCTTCGCTATACAAATGTGCGGGAATTTTGTCACCGAACTCCATGAGCTCATTAGCCTTTTGTCTACGCCAAGCATACGTCGACTGAGCAGTGATTTCTTTAGCGACTCGTTTCCTGTTTCCACCCCGCAGTTGACGCTTCTTTTTGTGCTCAATATTCTTTGTGTCACTTGTTGATATCTGCAGTATGAGACCATCTTCAGTTGGTCTATCTAAGGCGTACAAATTAATTCCAACACGACACTCAGTACATGAACCTTTAATCCACAAGTAAGGTTCCCCAGGATTCTCGTTAACTTTCGGATTTTTAAAGGCATAACAACACGGCAACTTGTATTCTCGCCACAATTGCTCTTGAAGTACATCGGTCCAACCCTGTCGTAATACTTTGTAATTTCTACTTTTGTACGATACATCACGCGCCCGGATATTATTCCAGTCATCGCCTGAAATAGTAAGTGTCACTCTAAGTGGTGGTAATGATTCATGAGACGTATTCATTGACCAGTTTGAGTTTGCACTGCAATCTTTTTCCGAAATTGATATTTCGGGATTTCGCTCAATACCATGCCACTTCCTGAGCATATCCTGGATTTTGTGGTCATTCCGAGAGATGTATAAGTACATGTGCTTCACAGACATTTCGTTTCGCATTTTTACGATTGCGTCATTCCAAACGTTTTGTGATAACGGTTTTAGTTCTCCGGTAGTATCATCGAAAAACATTAAATCTTTCACTGAATCAAAAATAACTTCCACCGGAAATTTTGCTGCGCGTGGCATTTTTGACAGCTCTCTTTGCGGACTAGTTTACTATTATAACAGTCGGTAAAGATCCAACTTACTTCTAACCTGCTTAGAGACTCGGCTCTATAAACGTCTCGAGACAGAATACAGAACGATAATGTTCGAAATAAGCGTCTTTAGCTGTTTATATAGAAGAATCTTTTGTTATAGAGAAACCAATTGAAATACGATGCGTTTTAGGCAGCCAATCCGCGTATTATTATCGTATGCGATTGGTCATCGAACTAGTGCTGCGCGTGGTCTTTGATCGTCGCCGACTTCGGTCGGCGAAGCTCTTTGTAGTGTGCTCGTTATTTGTTTTCGCGTCGCAACATTATCGTATTCCAGACCGGTACAAACAAAATAAAAAGAAGTATAAATAGATACAAACGATTCTCTTTCCAACCTCGTTGACCGCATTTCGATATCTGGGTCATTCCATGTCAAATGATCCAATGTGAATTACGTTTTTTTTCGTTTTTATATCTTACATTCAATTAGTATTATAAGAGAAGATCTCAAATATAAAATCTTAAAGATTTATCTCATCCCATTTTTATATTATAAGCGAGTAAAGAATGTAGTAAGTTACGTATTTTGATTGCAGGAAGTCTATAGAAACACAATTTTCTCAGGCCAGGAATAAGATATCTTAATAAAATAAAAAAAGTTATCTTCAAAATTTCATGGACTATCATTACATATGCAACAAGACTAAATATTGTAAGATTATTTGTTTATTTATTAATGTTTTATTGTTTATTATTTATTTTTTCAAAAAAGAAATGTTTTAAAATTATAAATTGGAAAAAAATTTTATTAAATATGATTCCGGTGACATTCCAAATTGAAACTTGGTGTATGTAGTCTTTAAATATGTAGGAATAAGTATAATTTAACAATAAGTATAATAAGTATAATTTTTGCAAAATTTTAAAACACCTTTTTTAAAAAAATAAATAAACAATAAAACATTAATAAATAAACAACTAATCTTACAATATTTTTAGTCTTGTTGCATATTTAATGATAGCGCATAAAATTCTGAAGAAAACTTCATTTCGTTAAGATATCTTATTTCGAGCCTAAGAAAATTGTATTTCTATAGACCTGCAATCAAAATACGCAACTTATTACATTCTTTACTTGCTTATAATATAAAAATAGGATAAGATAAATTCTTAAGATTTTATATTTGAGATTCTCTCTTATACTACTAAATGTATGTAAAATATAAAAACAAAAAAAAATTTAACGTAATTCACATTGGATCACTTGATATGGAATAATGCAAAGTTAGGTTTGCCCTTTTTTTTACTTTTATTTTTATTTACCCTTATTTTGAAAATTCGGTACAATCACCCGCTTGTAGATTTCAAATATCTTAAAAAATGGCCAAGTTAGCTCTTACCCCTATTTTGAAAATTCGGTACAATCACCCCCTTAAGGGTACAAACGAAACGAACTGCGGTACAAACGGGTACAAACGATCCCGAAACAGCACCCGCTTGTAGATTTCAAATATCTTAAAAAATGGCCAAGTTAGCTCTTACCCCTATTTTGAAAATTCGGTACAATCACCCCCTTAAGGGTACAAACGAAACGAACTGCGGTACAAACGGGTACAAACGATCCCGAAACAGCACCCGCTTGTAGATTTCAAATATCTTAAAAAATGGCCAAGTTAGCTTTTACCCCTATTTTAAAAAATTCGGTACAATCACCCCCTTAAGGGTACAAACAAAATCCAAAACGGTACAAACGGGTACAAACGATGCTGAATCGAACTGCATAAAGAAAATTACTGTAGCTTAAAGTGGGGTGCTAACGATTTTTTCAACCCTTAATAACTTGCCACCCTTTGAGGTACAAACGAAATCAAATACGGTACAAACGGGTACAAACGGAGCGTAATCGATTGCGTATTTAAAAAATTTATTTTCTTAAAGTCGGGTTCCAGGTTCACATAGGTTCGTTCGACGCATCGTTTGCGAGGACGCGAGGAGCGACGCGCCGCTGAAGATCTACGTGAAAGGGCTCGAAAAAAAGAAATGGTTGACGGAGATACTCGGCGACGTCGCACTGGACGCGAACGCATCGATCGAGACGATCGACGCTGACTACGAAGATATCGGGCGATTGGAGACGCTAACTGCAACCAGATCGTTTCGATGCGGATGTCACAAGAAGAACTGCGCTATGGAGAACGTCTACAAATTATGCGATTGGTGGACCGAGCGTGATAACGCTCTAGACGAATTGACGTGATGTGCAACAGTTTTATTTTGTATATAATTCGTATTCTATGTTTTGTTATATAATTCGTATTCTATATTTTTATTTTATATAATTCGTATTCTATGTTTTATTTTATATATAATTCGTATTCTATGTTTTATTTCATATATAATTCGTATTCTATGTTTTATTTCATATATAATTCGTATTCTATGTTTTATTTCATATATATAATTCGTATTCTATGTTTTATTTTATATATATATAATTCGTATTCTATGTTTTATTACTTTTGTATTACTATTACTCGTATATGTTGTTAGAGCATAAGGTTCAATTAATCAATGTGCCCCGGCATCTACTTTAGTACATAGCGCGTTCCTAATTGTTCGTTTTTTTTTTGTATTCTGGCGCGTGGTGTGTGCGGTAGCGTCGTGCGCATATATCCGGTTTCTTCTGTTCCTCCCTCTCTTTTGTTGGGATCATCTCTTCTTTTAAGGCTGTACATAGTCCGCCGCGCCACCACGTTTGTATAATCAGTGCGCGCTAAATAAACTCTTATTTCCTTACACAGTGTATTCTTTGAATCCCCACAACCTTTCAACAGGTTATGGGCCCAGTGCGCAGAAAAGCAAAAATCGTGTGAGTGTTCTAAGTCTCGTTGCCCTGTAAAAATAACCTCTAGAAGGAACCACCATGTCGGTCGCCATTGGAACGCAAAACATTGAAAAGTTGAACAATACTAACTACGAGTCGTGGAAGATTCAAATAAAAAGTATACTCGTATGCAATGAACTATGGAAATACACCAGTGGAATCGAAATTCGCACGCCCGAAAACAACAATATTTGGACATTGAAGGATGAAAAAGCATTGGCGTTAATACTATTGAGCATTTCGAAGAATCAATTAAACCACGTTAAAAAGGCAACAACATTGTACGAGTGTCATGGGAAAAATTAACAAACATATACGAATCCAGAGGCCCAGTAAGGAAATCCGTTCTATATAAACATTTATATCGTATGAAGAAAGAACAAGGACAAAGCATGATGGAATACGTGAATAGTTTTGTCGATAAAGTAGAACAATTAGAAGACGCTGGAATAAAGTTAGAAAAACTAATATCTATCATAATGCTGAATTCATTACCATCCGACTACGAAAACTTTTGTGTTGCCATGGAGTCACGAGATAACATACCGACGATTGATTTCCTCAAGACAAAGCTTATTGAAGAGAAAGCGCGACGCATCGATCAAGTTGATTGTAAAAATCACGACTCAGAAAACAACACATTAACAGCAAGTAATAAAGGATCCATCAAAAACGCGAAAGACACTCATGCGAAATACACGAAAAATTATAAATTTACAGGAAAGTGCTATAAGTGCAACAAGATCGGACATAAATCGATAGACTGTAAGAGTAAATCAAAACGTCATACAGGAAACAACACACAAGATGCAATGTTTGCATGTGCCCAATATAGCGGACCACAAAAGTCAACGCAGTGGTGCTTAGATAGTGGTGCGACAAGCCATATGTATCACAACAAGGAAAAATTCCATGAACTAAATACAGATAAGAGGTGTGACGTCTACACCGCTACAGAACATTTTGTTGAATCCGGCGGTAGTGGTGACGTAAGAATGAAAGTGAGATTAGGAAACAGTAAAATGAACGACATTAAATTAAAAGACGCGATGCTGGTACCAAAATTTAGGAGCAACTTATTATTGGTATCTCGTATGACCGACAATGGTTACACGGTGACATTTAAGAAAAAATGCGCGTTCGTAAATCGACACGATGGTTCTACGGCCTTAATTGCAAAAAGGCAGGGGCAGTTATATGTTGTAGATGAAGCTGTCCAATCAGGGGCCCTGGCTGCACGTGATGTCGGGAATAATAATCTTCTACGCTGGCACCAAAGGTTTGGCCACCTGAACCTAAGAGATCTAAAAAGGTTGCAATCTCAAGAGATGGTAATTGGTCTAAATATGAAAGGTAATTCCACAGAAATTAATTGCGAAGTCTGTAACAAATGTAAGATTCACCAACTTCCTTACAAAAGTCCAACTAAGCGGGAAAAAGAAAGACTCGGACTAATACACTCTGACATATGCAGTCCCATGAACGTCCCTTCATTAGGTGGAGCAAGATACTTTGTAACATTTATCGACGACATGTCTAGATACGTAGAAGTCGTGATGTTGAAGAAGCGCTCGGACGTTATAACAGCCTTTAAGGCTTACAAAAGGCGCGCTGAAAAAGAAACCGGTTGCTAAATAAAAAAAATTCGTACAGATAACGCGAAGGAATATTTATCCAAAGAATTTAGCAACTTTCTTGAAAAAGAAGGAATCAAGAGACAACTGAGCGTCGAATACTATCCTCAACAAAACGGTATCGCAGAGCGTGCTAACAGAACCTTGGTGGAAATGGCACGCTGCATGTTATTACAGTCTGGACTTCCCAATAGTCTGTGGGGCGAGACCGTTAACACTGCGGCTTATATCCGTAATAGATGCCCAACAAAGGTATTAGAACACTCCACACCCATAGAAGCCTGGTCGAATGAAAAACCATACGTAGGTTTCATGCGTATATTTGGTAGCAAGGTCATAGCGCTCGAAAAGAAACTCTTTAGAGGTAAGTTTAACCCGAAAGGAAAGAAGTATATACTGGTTGGTTATTCACAGGAGTCTAAAACCTATAGATTGTGGAATCCTCATACAAACACGATAATAAAAAGTCGTGATGTGCGATTTACTGAAGACTTGGAAGGTGAAATAAGCAGCTTGAAGAAAAATTGCGAGGTCCTACTAAATCCAGATTGGCACAAGTCAGCGGAATCGCCCGGTACCAAACCAGTGGATCCACCTACCGTTCATGAAACGAAGAAATAGGCGAAGACATGGATTCTGAACAAGAATCAAGCGAAAAAAATGAAGAGGAGACTGATGAAGAACAAAGAAATACACCGAAAATTTCAAAAAGAGGTCCTGGCCGACCAAGAATATTGAAAACTGGAAAAAGAGGTAGACCAAGAAAATTATACCATGAAATAAGACACAATGAAGAAGCATCAGCTGAGCCATCTAATATAGAAGAAATAGAAAACAGAATCGACAAACAAGCATGACTAGATGCTATGCAATTGGAATATGACTCCCTCATGAAGTACAAAACATGGGAACTCGTGACACGACCCAAAGGGAAAAAGGTACTGTCCAATCGATGGGTATTCAAAATAAAAAGGAAACAAGATGGGTCAATAGATAAGTATAAGGCACGCTTAGTGGTACGTGGCTGCAAACAAAAACGCGGCGTGGATTACGAAGAGGTATTCGCACCTGTAGCAAGATATGAGACAATACGCGCTTTTCTCGCCGGATGTGTTCAAGAAGAGATGCATGTACATCAAATGGATGTCAAGACTGCTTATATACAAGGTGACTTGCCGGACGAAGTCTACATGATGCAACCTGAAGCTTTTGAGGACAGGACAGGAGGAGAAAGTCTGTCTTTTGAAAAGACCACTCTACGGCTTAAAACAGGCGGGTCGATGTTGGTATGAAAAACTAGATACTTATCTTAGAAGTATAAACATGTTAAATAATGATGTGGATCCTTGCGTCTATGTAAATACTAACAAGAACAATAGAGTAATAATAATAATTTACGTAGATGACTTACTTGTGGCATCAAAAAGCATGAATGAGTTACAAAAACTAAAGGACACTTTAAGTAACAAGTTTCAGATGAATGATTTAGGTCCCGTAAATGACATTCTTGGAATAAACATAGAAAGAGATGGCCCACAAGAAAAATGAAGTTAACACAACAGAGATACATTACTGATATATTACAAAGGTTCAAAATGGAGAGTTGTAAACCAATATCGACTCCACTTGAATCAAACCAAAAACTCGCAAGAAGGTTGGAACCAAGCACGGAAGAAGAGAGATTGAATATGAAATGTAGGCCTTACAGAAAATTGATAGGAAGCTTAATCTATTTGGCCAATGCAACGCGTCCGGATCTAGCGTTTGTCGTCAATGCGCTGAATCGTTTCTGCACGGATCCCGAAGAAATTCATTGGAAACTTGCAAAAAGAGTATTACGATATTTGCAACATACTATCGATTATGGCATAACATATGCCAAGGACTGTAAAAGAATGCGAGCTTATGTAGAGCTTATGTAATTCGAATTGGGCCGGTGATGTAGAAGATCGCAAGTCGTGTAGTGGTAACGTAGTTATGATGGCTAATGGCCCAATTAGTTGGAAATCAAAGAAACAAAAATCTGTAGCACTATCTACGATGGAAGCCGAGTATATGTCTTTATCGGAAGTATGTAAAGAAATAGTATACTTAAGACGTTTGTTAGAACATATGGGATTCAAGTCCTGTATAACAGATACAACAGAAGTGTATTGCGATAATCAAAGCGCGATAGAGTTAAATAAAAA
Source organism: Crematogaster levior (assembly GCA_901521435.1). Taxonomy (NCBI): domain Eukaryota; kingdom Metazoa; phylum Arthropoda; class Insecta; order Hymenoptera; family Formicidae; genus Crematogaster; species Crematogaster levior. Next base: position 184,361 of record CABEGB010000679.1, on the reverse strand, counting down.
TCACATACTTAATGGTAGAAGTAAACATATCGACATTAGATACTATTTTTCGCGAGAAATCAGAGAAAGAGGCGAAATTAATTTAAGTTACTTACCCACCGATAGAATGATAGCAGATTTTTTTTTTTTGGTAAGGATGGGGAAATCCTATTTACGGATACCCGCGGGCCATGGACTGAGGAGGCACCATGGACCCGCAGGTTATGTGGGACTCCTCGCAAGGCACGGGCGGATCCTTGAACAGTGGGGGGGACCCCAGGGGAGAAATATCTCAACCCTGGCACCACTGCAGGATCACAATGCCGTGCCGTAAATGCGAGACTACCCACTAAAACCCCACCCGGTGGCCTTCCTTACCCATAATGGAGGGGGACTAGGCATCGCCAAACGGCATTCTTCTGGTCCCCCCCCGGGGTGTGACCCTTGCGGGTCCCCTCCTGTTTAACAGGGGAGAGCCGGCCACCCCAGCTCTCCCCCCCCCCTAACCCGAGGGGCGCCGCCGTACAGGGTGGACCTCAAACCACCTTTATGCACGACGCCGTCCCCCCCAACTATCCAACACACCTGGGAAGGGGGCTAGTCCCCCCACCCAGGCCGGACCCTCACCCTTGTCGGGCCTGAACCAGGCCGTCCAAGGGATGAGGGCCCTTTCCTCCGCCGCCCCGAACATCCGAACAAGTTCGGATGAGCGGGAGCGGCCCAGCCCGGTGGGCCCGGGAGTTCCGGAACCCAACGGCCCGTCACGACCTTGAGGCTCTTAGTCAGGAGGGACTCCTCCCCATCGGGTCAATGAAGGAGGTAGGAACCAACCATCATTGACCCGATGGATCAGCAGAGTCCCTCCCTAAGCCCCCTCACCACAACAAGGTGGCCTCAAATCGAGGGAGGTCACATGGTTACCCGTGGATCAGAGATCGGGCCAAACCCTTCGAAGGGGAGGCCTTCATCCCAAGTCCCTCCTACCAGTGACAAACCTACGCGAGAGTGCCCCCACCACCAGGGACATCTCTCGCAAAAACGCGTGTCTGTCTCTGTATGTTTATAGTGCGGTGAGACAGAAACCCCCACTAGACGGACGCCTGTGTTGCCAGTCAGCCCGCTACTTGGAGCAGGTCCCCCCGTATACGGCCAACGGGTCCAAACACCTTAGGACCCGAGGACCATTAGGGGCCTCATCCCACGGTAGGATGAGATGAGTGCCATTATCCCGCTGTGGACGCCAGCAGTGGGACCAACCACTCACTCCGAGCGCGCTGCCTCCTAGCGTCAGGCCACGCCATTTATGCCGATGTTATCTGAAAACAGATCAACTCCCGGCCCCGCTCGCTTCCGGAATTTATACAGGAGGAAAGCGAACCCCTGTTCGGGTATGAGTTGCCTTGGGCCTTGTGCCGTTAGCAAGCCATTTTACCGCCAGTCCGTTATCCTTGCAGATAAACGGACCGCACCGTTACCGCCTCCGCGTTTTTATGCGAGGGAGAAGCGTACCCCTGCTTGTACGATGCATGACGTCAGAGCTAGGTTCTTCCCCCATGCATCGCCGCCTGCCCGTTTCCGCCTCCGCATTTTTATACGAAGGGGAAGGCGTACCCTTGTCCGTACGATGTCTAACATCGGGACGTATGTCCTTCCACCAGACATCGCCGTCTTTTCGCGACCACTCCGGAATTTACCCAGAGCGAGTAGCCAACCCTGCCTTTCCCACGTGGGAGACCTACCCGAATCCCCGAATTGATCGTGGGGATGTGATCTACAGGGTGTTATCGACTTTATCGATCAACACCCCGTACCGTTTCCGCCTCCGCGTTTTTATACGAGGGGGAAGGCGTACCCCTGTCCGTACGATGTCTGACATCGGGACATACGTCCTTCCACCAGACATCGCCGTATTTTGCCCGCCGCGATGTGGTTTCGTTTATTTTATCCAAAAGGAAACCACACCCCTTGCAACCGACTTTTCCGCCCCCTCGAAGAAGGGGAAGCTAAGTCGTCCTACCCGAACTCCCATAGTGGGAGACTCCCACTGGAAGTTGTGACAACTAGCGGGGGAGCGACCGTCCCGGAAGTGTACCGCCACTTCGAAGAGCTACGCACTCCCAAGAAGCCGTCCCCCGTGCTCCCATCCGAGGATAGGAGCGGTCATCCACCTTCAGGTTCCGGATGCCACGCTCCGAGAGCGCGAGATCCGTCCCCCTTCGGTGGGTTCGTTACAAACATGGAAGGGCGCTAGTCGCCTTTGATCGCGTGATCCCTTCGGAAAAGGCCCATTCCCGCAAGGCGCGTGATGGCTTAAGGACCCGAGGTCCCCGATCTACCTGTCCAGCCGGTTAGCTGGCTCCTCGACCGTGACCGCCACATTGCGCCGCCAAAGTCTGGGCCTCCCGTCCAGGATCCAGGAATGTATGCGGTACATGCACCCTGCCCGAGAGGTGTGCTCTTAGCCATCCCTCCACCCCGGATTATTCGGAGCTTCAGGACAGAGCCTCTCCACCACGACAAGGTGGCACACCGTCGGAGAGGATGATAGCAGATCTTTTTTTTTTTTTTTTTTTTTTTACTTAGGGGAAACTTTTTATAAGTACCCTGGGAACCCAGGGGAGTCCCCAGGGTTATGTGGGATTCTCCGGAAGGGAGAGTGAATCTCCCTTCCGGCATACCCACTAAAACCCCTGAGGGTGACCTTCCTAGCCCATAAGGAGGGGAAGCAGGGCATCGCCAGAGGCATTTCATCCTGCTCCCCCCGGGGCGTGGCCATAACTGGCCTCTATCCTGGGGGGGGGGTTAAGCCTCCCTTCCCAAATTAATTAATTGCTAAACACGGGGAAGGTCCGGTCACCGGAAACCTTCCCCCCGCCCCCCTAGATGTTAAGGGGGGCCGCCTCCTGTTGGGATGAGGCTAGGGACAACTGGGGGCCCCCGCCCCCAGCTGCCCCTTCTTTTTCCGCTTCTTCGGTTTTGGGTGGAGGTCTGGGGGGGAGGGAGGATCCTCTCCCTCCTTCATCCCAAACACGAAGAAGCGGTTCGCTTCTTCCCTAAAGTCGGGGAGGCGCGGTGTTGTGCTCCCCCCCGACTTGGCTTTAGCAGGGGACCCGGAGCGCCGACCCTAGTGCCCCGTTATGTGGCAACGGAGCTCCCACCCGGGATGCTCCATTGCCAACCTTGTAACGGCACCCTTTACGTCGTCGACGCTGTCGGATCCCCGGGGGAGGACCGTGGCCAGGAACTTTGTCCGAGCGTCCCCCCCTTAATCCTCCGAAGACCCCCGGCCACTCGGGGGTCCCTGCTCCTGACCGCCTTCACGACCATCTCCCAAAGCACCTTCCCCTCCGTTGTGAGCCACCTTGCCGTGGTGGAGGGGCTCCCCTGGGAGAGATCCCAGGGGTCTAAGAGCTCACACATGGAAGGAAAACCATGTTAAAAAACCCGGGTAGGCCGGACTCGTGAGGTGGGTTATACCAACCGGCCTAGGAGTGGGGGGCTCCGAAATAACCCCCCCCCTGGAAGACAACCAGGTTAAATAATCACAATTTATGAAGAGTATGAATAATAACGATAGTATCTTACCGCCCCAGGGGTCTCGGAGCCCCAGGGGCCGGCGTGGGGGGGGTAGAGTCCCGGCTCCCCCCACGTCGTCATCGGACGACGGGCGGTGCGGGGGGTGCGGCGCAGGCCCCCCGCACTATCATGCGACTGCGGCCGGTGATGAGGCGTTCCGGACGTTGGTCCGGAACGCGTGTACTTGGATCCTCCAGCTTTTGGGGGATCCAACACCGAGGGGTTTCTGCTCTGGGGGGTGCGCCCCCCAGGGCAGTTCGGGAGGCGTAGGCCCGGTTCCGTCCGGGTCCTACGCCTCGGTGGTTAGAGGCAAAGGGAGGCCTGCGTCCCGTTCCGTCGGGACGCAGACCTCCCCGGAGGTTAGTGCCCCCCCCAGGTGCTTCAGGTGCCTGGGGCGGGGGCACATTCGTAGGTGGTGCCCGTCTGCCGTCGACCGGGGCAGTTCCTGCCTCCGGTGCGGCGGGGACGGGCACCATGTGGGGGCGTGTGCGGCGCCGACCGCACACTGCCCCCAGTGTACCGACGCGGGGCTACCCGCCCGCCATCGAATTGGCGGGAATGGGTGCCCCGTGGTCCCTCCCCGTCGCGGGGGAGGAAGGAGGAAGAGGAAGAAGGGGAAGGGGGCTTCTCCCCCTTCCCCGGCTGTACTTGAGGAGGGGAGGGGGGCTTCACCTCCCTCCCCGGTTGTTCCTGGGGAGAGGCCTCCGCCCCCGGTTGGGGCGACCCTCCCCCGGGCGGATGTGTCTGCGGAGGTCGTCCCCGTGGCTGGGCTTGTTTCCAGTCCGGGGGGGGCCTCCGTGGCGTGCTTACCCTCCATGGACCCTCCATCTGGGGAGTCCATGGAGGTGGATGAAGGAAATGGGGGAGGGGGGGAAGCTCCCCTCCCCCGTAGGAGAAATTCCAGGAAGCGGGAGAAAGCTCCTATTTCGGACGGTGGGGGGGAGGCGGGAGTTGCTGATGCCAAGCTCTCCCGTCTCCTCCCCATGGTCAGCCTGAGTAGGCTGCCTGATAGGGTAATTGGGGTGGAATTGGACTCTACCCCAGTAACTGTGAGGAATGATTCCCCTGTGGCCGCTAAGGTCCCAGAGGAGACAGCAAAGGAGGACGAAGAGGTAGTGCAATACAGCCTGGGGGATATTGAACTGGGCAAATACCGACTTTATACGCCGGAACAGTTCGAGGATATCCCTGAGGACTGTTTACTTCCCCTTTTTACGGTCTGGAAGGTGACGAGCCAGGGGACTGCTGCCTTTTGGACTAGGTACAAGTCCGCTCGTCGCGCTTTCCTGGAGTCCGGCAAGCCGGACATGCCTAGGAGGGAAAGGGACACCTTTTTAAGGTGGTTGTCCCGGCACTTAGAGAAAATAAATAGGAGGGGATTCGTCCCCTCCTAGCTAGGGTTAATAAGGGCGATTGGTGGCGGGGGCCCCCAATCGCCCTTAGCCCCATTCCACTTGGGGGCGGCCCCCCTAAAAGTCATCAAAAGGGGGGGGCGGGGGGAAGGTTGAGGTGACCCAACCTTCCCCGGAGTCTCGGTAAATTTATTTTTGGGGGGGATTTTTTCCCCCCAGGATAGGGGCTGTAAAAGCCACGCCCGAGGGAGAGCCGGACGAATGCTTCTTGGCGATACCCGGCTCTCCCTCATTATGGGCAAGGAAGGTCACCCCCAGGGGTTTTAGTGGGTATGCCGGAGGGGAACTTCTTTCCCCTCCGGTGAGTCCCACATAACCCGTAGAGGTCCCCCCGGGCCTCTCGGGTATCCATAAAGGATTTCCCCTGGGACATCAAAAAAAAAAAAATCTCCCAAAGCACCTTAGAGTACGGGGGGACGGTGTCGTGCAAATAGGGGGTCAGCACTCCGTCAAAATCAGCCACGACGACGGGATTACGGTGGAAAAGTGCGAAGGAGACCGAATACTCAGCCCCCTTCGACCCCTCCCCACCCGCCGCCAAAGGCAATTCCGCCTTGGGGGGAGCCTTGGCCCCCCCTTAGCCCCCTTTCGGACGCTGACCTTGAGGGGGACCGTGGCCCCTCCCTTAGGTTCCATATTGTTGGCCACCGTGGCCAAGGGAGCGGCCAATAGGGCGGCCGCCCCCGCCTCCTTTCCCGTCAGCCTTGACAGGCTGACGGTGGGGCGAAGGCTGGTCAACTTACAGTCAACCACTTTCGCCCCAGACTCCTCCGTTGGGGGGGTAACAGAAGCGGCCCACCACAGCCACCGCTCATAAAAAGTACCCGGAGCGGCGGCCATATCTATCACCCCCCCCCCAACAATAGGTGCAGGTATGGAGGTGGAAGAGGGCAGACTGTCAGTCTCCCCCAAATCCACCCCCCCGGCACATCCTCAACTGGGGGGAGAGGAGAACTCCCCCCTACCACCACACCCTCCATGGGGACCCCAGAAGGGGACCCCACGGAGGCACACCCGTCAGAGGCCGCCCCCAAGCTGACACACGGGCCAGGCTCAGAGACGACCTCCATCGTGCCCTCCCCCTGGGAGGGAGACGTCCCGGACAACGGGGGCGCCTTCCCAGCTACTACCGGGGGGAGGTGACTCCCCCTCCCCCAGTCCTCCTCCTCTTCCTCTTCTTTCCTCCCCGTTTCCGGGGAGGAATCAGCGGGCACCCGCTCCCACCGATTCGATGGGAGGCGGGTAGCCCATCCCCATGGCACTTGGGGCAGTGTGGGGCTCGCGCTGCACACGCCCCAACATGGTGCCCCTCCACCCCGCACCGTAGGCAGCAATTGCCTCGGTTAGTGGCGGAGGGACACCAGCGTCTTATATGGTCCCTCCCCAGGCACCTAAAGCACCTGGGGGGGGGGGGCGATCTTCCAGGGGAATCTGTGTGCCCACAGTTCTCGTGGTACACACAGACCGCCTTTTCCTCCGTCCTGCTACCGAGGCGTACGACGGAGCGCCCGCCCCGGCAGCAGGAGAGGGGGAATTTACTCCCCCCCTACACCTCCAACACCCCGGAGAAAAACTCCCCGGGGCCCGAGCGCCAATGCGCCCCCGCTCCTCCAAAGACTGGAGGAAGGCCTCAAAAAGCCTCCGGGCCAAGGCCCAGAGGGAATCCTCAATCCCCGCGGTAGCCAAATAGTGCGGGGGGCCCGCGTCGCACCCCCCGCACCGCCCGTCGTCTGATGACGACGTAGAGGGGGCCGGGACCCTACCCCCCTACGCCGGCCCCTGGGGGTCCGAATCCCCTAAGGAGGTAAACTACTTATCATAACGTTGTCCATTACATCCATAAAAATTGTAATTTTTTAACGTGGTTGTCTTCCACGGGAGGTTACATCGGAGACTCCACTCCTAGGTCGGTTGGGATAACCCCCCTCACGAACCCGACCTACCCGGGTTTTTTAACATGGTTATTCCTTCCATGTGTGCGCTCTTAGACCCCTGGGATTTTTCCCAGGGGAGCCCTTCCACCACGGCAAGGTGGCGCACAACGGAGGAGATGATAGCAGATCTTTTTTTTTTGTCGAGGAGGAAACCTTTTATAGGTACCCCAGAGACCCTGGGGGGTCCCTGGGGTTATGTGGGACTCTCCCAGGAGGAAAAACAAGTCCCCCTGGGCCTACCCACTAAAACCTCCCCGGGGTGCCATTTCTTAGCCCATAATGAGGGGTGGGTGGGCATCACCAGAGGTATTCTTCCACCCACCCCTCGGGCTAGTCGTCAGACTGACGACCTCTTCTCGGGGGAAGAGGAAGACAGAACTTCCTCTCCCCCATTGTCTGTCCTAATGGGAAAGGCCCGACACCCCGAGACCTTCCCCCGCCCCTCCTGGATGTTGTTGGGGGGCCGTGGTGCCCCAGAGGCCCCAGCCCCTGGGACGACCACCCCACCGGGAGGGAGAGAAACGAATCGGTTCTCCCTCCCGGCTGACTTTACCTGATAGGGGGAGGGATACAAAGGTCCCTTTCCCCAGGGGGGGAACTCCCTATTTTTGCTTAGAGCACCCAACCACGAGTGCCCCCGGAAGTTCCCCCCGACCTCTCACCACCTCACGCCCAACAAGTTGGGCGTGAGGGCTACAAAAAATGTGAGGAGGCCCCCCTCGGTATGCCAGTCAATCAACGGGTGGTTGACCGGCGTGAGGGAGGCCTCCTCTCTGCTTAAAAGGTGCACGGGAGTATGCATCTTCCCATTGGAGGTATTGGCGGGGGTCCCCCAGTTTGCACTAGGGGGGACCCCACCACTATCAGGGGCGCAAATGCGCCATTCGGCGAGGGGGAATCCGCCTGACCCTCCTTAAAGTCGGAGGGGGCGGATCCCCGTCGTCGTCTTCATCACCCTCGGAGGGGGAGGATGGAGGCACAACCTCCACCTCCCCTCTCCTAATGCGTTCGGCTGTCTCCTTCTGCGACATAACTTTGCCGCAGAAGGAGACGAACGCTGCCCATTTGTCCTCTCCCTCCAGGATTTTTGGAATAACACCCTAGAGGGAGAGGTCTGCGGTGCCGATCACATCTGTCAGGGCCCGGCGCTCCGTATCCCAGGCAGGGCAGTCCCTCAGCGTATGAAGCGCCGAGTCCCTGCCGGCCGCGCAGTGATGGCACCGCGTCGTGCGCTCTCTCCCGATGCGACGCAGGTAAGACCCGAAACATCCGTGGTCCGTTAACACCTGCGTCGCATGGAACGTCAGTCCGCGTTTGCGCCTATCTACCCACTCGGATAGATAGGGCCGGATGGCGTCGATGGTCCATTCGCCCGCCGAAGCGCTCCACAAGGAGGCTTCCCAAGCCTCTATTGCGCCTTGGTGGGCCCTTTTCCTTATCCTGGCCACGGTGCTAAACGGGCCCGCCCCACACCGCCCGGCTTCCTCGTGCGCCGATATACCTCGGCGCACGCGTTGGCCGAAAAGACGATGGGGACAAGGCCCACCAGGACCGTGGCTGCCGCGTACGACGTGGTGCAATAGGCCCGAGCCGCGCGAATGGCCAGCCGCCGCTGCACACGCTGTAAGGCAGCTCTTATCTTGCGGCTGGCCGCCGCGGCCTCGGACCAAACCGGTGCTCCATACAGGAGCACCGATTGCACCACGTTGGCGTACAATCGGCGTACGCGGCCACCCGGACCACTGACGTTCGACAGGAGGCGGCCTAAACTCACCGCCATCCTGTCTGCTTTGGGGGTTACACTGTCAAAATGCTTGACGAACCCCCAAAGCCAATCCAAGGTGAGGCCTAAATATTTAATGGTAGCCCCACCTGGACGCGGACCTCCCCCACCCAAAGCTGGATGGGGGAGGTTGCCCCTTCTCCTTACTGTAAAAGAAGACTGCCTCAGTCTTTGCCGGGGCAACCTCCAATCCCAAACGGTGAATTGAGCGCACGACGGCGCGGACGGCATCGTTTGCGCCGTCACGTGCCTCTTCCCATGTGCTCCCCCGGGACAGTACTAATGTGTCGTCTGCGTAACACAGCAGACGACTGCCCCAGGGGAGCGCCGTGCGGAGCACCCGGTTGTATGCGAGGTTCCATAGCAGGGGCCCCAAAACAGACCCCTGCGGAACCCCGCAATAAGCCGGCCTACAGGTTGCGAGCTCCAGTTTGTTGGTGAACTGGAGCTCCCTGTCGCGGAAATAGTCCTCTACAATTTGGACTAGGTACTGGGAGTAGCCATGATACTGCATGGCCTCCCCGATAACCTCCCAGGGGAGGGAATTAAAGGCGTTGACGATGTCAAGTGACACCGCCAACGCCACGTCTCCCTCCCCGGTAATTTGGTCCGAGAGGGCCTTGAGTGACATTATAGCGTCAGTCGTTGAGAGGCCCTCTCGGAATCCAAATTGGTCCCGACTAAAGTCGGGACCATTCCGGGACAGGTGCTCGACGAGTCGGCCGGCAATAATTCTCTCGAAAAATTTGCCGAGCTCGTCGAGCAAGCAAATCGGCCTGTAGGCCGAGGGTGCATCCCGCCGGCTTCCCCTCCTTGTGGAGAAGCACTAGCCTCGCTTGTTTCCACATGGAGGGAAAGGTGCCCGTCCTGAGGCAAGTGTTAAAAAGACGCCTCAGGCGGGCACCCACCTCGCCAAGGACCAGGGCCCAGACTCGGCCAGGGACCCCGTCCGGGCCGGGGGCCTTACCTTTGGCCCCCAATTTCCTCGCGGCCCGGACAAACTCTTGGTCTGTGACCTCGAGTTCCGGGGTCCAGGAGGGAGGCGGGCCCTTCGGAACGTCCCTCCGGGGAAATAGGGCCTCCACCACCTGGTCCAGAAACTCGGGGTCAAGAGTTCCCGTCATTGGGGGCGCCGCCGGACGTAATCGGTTGAGCACGATCCGGTAAGGGCGCCCCCAGGGGTCCTGGTCGAGTTCTTTTATGAGCTTGTCCCAGGCCGTGGCCTTGGCCGTGCTGATGGCTGCCCGCAACAAATTCCGCGCGGCAAGAAACTCGCTGCGCGCCACGGCACGCTCTACACCATCCGCCCCTCGCCGCCGGGCCCGGAGGAGATTGCGACGCGCCATGTTAGCTTGACGCCTCAGGTCTGCAATCTCCTCTGACCACCAGTACGCGGCCCGGCGAAGGGCGGGCTTGCAACGGGGCATGCCCGCGTCACAGAGACGCTCGGCCATGCTCCTAATTTCCTCCGCCTCCGCGTTGGCGTCCACCTGGTCGGTAAGATTCACCGACCAGGTTTCTGCCGCGGCGAAGGCCATCAAACGATCGTGGTTGATCTTGGCGATCGACCACCGTTTCGGGGGTGCATTGCCCCCCATGCGGCGGCGGAGTAGCACCTCCTGGGGAGTGGCGACCACGTCCATCTCGAGCTGGGCGTGGTCTGACAACGTGTCTCTTCTGGCCACTCCCCAGTTGCTGACCAATCGCGTCGCCCTCGGGGTAGCCCATGTAAGATCCACGATCGACTCCCCTTGAGGGCGGACGCAGGTGCTCTGGGCCCCTTGATTTAACAAAATGAGGCCCAGTTCCGCCGCCCATCTTAGCAGGATCTCCCCCCTAGCATTGGTGGACCGGGAACCCCACGCCCGAGCCCAGGCGTTGAAGTCCCCGGCCACCAAAACGGGGTGGGGGAGGCATCGGCGTATGCCGTCCCCCAGATCCCTCAATAAAGATTTAAATTGGGGGAGAGTCCTACTGGGGGGCGCGTACACCCCCGCAAATGATAGCAGATCTTTTTTTTTTTTTTGGTTACCCAGGGGAAATCCTTTATGGATACCCGAGAGGTCCGGGGGAACCTCTACGGGTTATGTGGGACTCACCGGAGGGGAAAGAAGTTCCCCTCCGGCATACCCACTAAAACCCCTGGGGGTGACCTTCCTTGCCCATAGAGAGGGGGAGCAGGGTATCGCCAAGAAGCATCCTTCCTGCTCCCCCTCGGGCGTGGCCGTGAAGCAGCCCCTATCCTGGGGAGGGAGACAAGACTCCCCCCCAAAATAAATTACCGAACTCCGGGGAAGGTTGGGTCACCACAACCTTCCCCCGCCCCCCAGATGTTAGGAGGGGGGCCGCCCCCGGATGTTGGTGGGGCTAAAGGTGGCTAGGAGCCCCCGCCCCCAGCCACCCTTACTTTTGAACTTTAGCCCCCCGCTTCTTCGTCTTTTTGGGGTGGAGATCTGGGGGGGAGGATCCTCCCCCTCCTTCCACCCCTCGACGAAGAAGCGGTTAGCCGCCAATACATAGTCAGGGGGGGCATTTCTGACCCACGCCCCAATTCCTCCACATTTGTGCACCGACCGTAATTCGGGGGGGACTCATTCAGGCAGACGCACCTGAGCCCCCAACTCGGGTTATCGTCAGCGACAACCCGAGTTATCTCCCAAATCAACCGGGCGGTGTCCCTCCGACCGTGAGGAAGGACATCCGCAATGAAATCAACGAAATATCTTTTCCTCGACCACGTAGTCGCGCACAGACCCCCCGCAATCGAGGGGTCCCGCGCCCTCACAGCCCCCACCACCCTGTCCCAAACCAAACGGGGGAACGGGTGGGGAGGACTGTCGGCCGAGGAAGTTCCCGGATCATCTCCGGGAGCCTCCGCAGGGGGAGGATGGAAGCGGAGGCCCAAACATATAGCCCCAAACTCCACTCCCACCGTATCCAAATACTCATCCGGAGTTTTTACTATCTCCTTGGCCACCATACACTCTTCCGGAGTGGCGGCCAGGGGGGCATCGTCCTGAAGGGACTTCACCCCCATCTCCTTTTCGGTCAGCCTCCTGAGGCTGACCGAGGGGAGGAGGCGGGAGAGCTTGGCGTCAGCAACTCCCGCCTCCCCCCCGCCGTCCGAAGTAGGAGGGGAGTTCTTCTCCCTTTTTCTACTCCTGCGGGGGAGGGGAGATTCCCCTCTTTCCCCTTTATTTCCGACCCCCTCCATGAGCTCCCCAGATAGGGAGCCCGTGGAGGGCAAACACACCACGGAGGCCCCCCCCAGACTGGCAACGAAGCCAGACTCAGGGACGACCTCCATGGGGACGTCCACGCGGAGGGGTGGACTCTCCGGTAAGGGAGAGCCCACCACCTCCAAAACCTTCTCCTGGGAAGGGGACACCCCAATAAGCGGGGGCCCCTCCCCAGGTACAACCAGAGAGGGGGGTGAAGCCCCCCTCCCCTCCCCAAGTACAACCGGGGAAGGGGGTGAAGCCCCCTTCCCCTTCTTCCGCTTCCTCCTCCCTCCCCCGCGACGGGGAGGGACCACGGGGCACCCACTCCCACCAATACGGTGGAGAGCGGGTAGCCCCGCGTCGGCACACTGGGGGCAGTGTGCAGCCGGCGCCGCACACGCCCCCACATGGTGCCCCTCCGCGCCACACCGCAGGCAGCAATTGCCCCGGTTGGCAGCGGAGGGACACAATCGACGGATGTGCCCCCGCCCCAGGCACTTAAAGCACCTGGGGGGAGCACTCACCTCCGAAAGAACGGGACGGAGGTCTCCCTTTGCCTCGAACTACCGAGGCGTAGGTCCTGGACAAAACCGGGCCTACGCCTCCCGAACTACCCTGGGGGGCGCGTCCCTCAGAGCAGGAACACCTCGGCGATGATGGCTCCCCCAACAAGTGGAGGAGCCCCTCGAAAACCGCCAAGACCTTCTCAAGGAGAAGGATCTTGGCTCCCTCCAACGCAACATCCGCAGGCGCATTCTTGGGCAGGGGGCCTGCGTCGCACCCCCTGCCCGGTGTGTTGCACGATGACGACGTGGGGAGGGCCACACCACTCCCCCCCGCCGGCCCCTGGGGCTCCGAGACCCCTGGGGCGGTAAGTTTAACTCTGTGTTAGCCATCACTATCATGAAAATGTAATTTTTTAACGTGGTTGTCTTCCACGGGAGGTTAAATCGGAGACTCCACTCCTAGGTCGGCTGGGATAACCCTCCTCACGAGCCCGACCTGCCCGGGTTTTTTAACATGGTTTTCCTTCCATGTGTGAGCTCTTAGACCCCTGGGATCTCTCCCAGGGGAGCCCCTCCACCACGGCAAGGTGGCTCACAACGGAGGGGAGCAGATCTTTTTTTTTTTTTTTGGTGACCCAGCGGAAATCTTTTATAGATCCCCTGGAGACCCGGGGGAGTCTCCAGGGGTATGTGGGACTCGCCGGGAGGGAATAAGAAGTATCCCTCCCGGCATACCCACTAAAACCGCTGGGGGGTGCCTGTCCTTGGCCCATAGTGAGGGGTGGAGGGGTATCGCTACGGAGCATTCGTCCCTCCACCCCTCGGGCGTGGCCGTATACGGCCTATGCCCGGGGAGAGGGGTGAGATTAGTCTCCCCTCTCCCACACGGCATGGACTTCGGCCGTATACGGCCTCATTCTTGCGGAGGGGGAGACTTTTGATAGCCTCCCCCTCCCATCAACCGGGGGGAGGGGAGGGCGTTAACCCCCCCTCCCACAACCGCTGTTATAAATGATATGGGGGAGGTCCGGCACCCCGAGACCTCCCCCGCCCCTCCTGGTGGTATTGGGGGGCTGGGCTGCCCAGGAGCCCCCGCCCCTGGGACAGCCCCCGCCGGGAGGGAAGGGTAAAGGTTCCCTCCCGGCTTCCTCTTGCAAAGATGGGGAGGGGGAATAAGTCCCCCTCCCCTAGGAGGGGACCCCCTATTTTTACTTGGACCAGGACAATCGTCCTGGCCCTCGGGGGACCCCCCCCGTCTTAATTATGCCCGTAGATGGGCTGGGAGCCGGCGGGGGATATTCATGTTCCTCCTGAAACGAGGAGGACCCCCGCCGTCTTCATCCGTGTTGCCCCTCTGTGAGGGGGCGGGAGGGGAGGGAGGAGGTAAGACCTCCACCTCCCCTCTCCTAATCCTCTCTGCCTCCTCCTTCTGCGAAATGACTCTCTCGCAGAAGGAGGAGACTGCCCGCCATTTCGCCTCTCCCTCTACCATTCCCCTAATAAGGGAAGGGAGGGAGAGGTCGGTGCCAACCACATCGACCAGGGCCCGGCGCTCTGTGTCCCAGGCAGGACATTCCGCCAGAGTGTGTTGCGCCGAGTCCTGGTCGGCCGCGCAGTGGTGACACCGCGTCGTACGCTCCCGACCGATTCGGTGCAGGTAGTCTCCGAAACAGCCGTGTCCGGAGAGTACCTGCACCATACGGAATGTAAGACCGCGTCCGCACCTGCCTACCCACTGTGGTAGACAGGGCTGGATGGCGCTGGTGGTCCTCACGCCCGCCCGGGCGCCCAGCAGGGAGGCTTGCCACGCCTCCAGGGCGCCCTGGCGGGCTTTTCTCCTTTCCTCGGCCACGGCCCTTGGCGGTAAACTGGCCCGCCCAACCCCTCCCGGTTTCCTCGTACGCCGATAAAGTTCGGCGTACGAGTCCGCCAAGAGGGGTATGGGGAGAAGGCCCGCCAGGGCCGTGGCGGCTGCATGCGACGTGGTGCGGTATGCCCGGACCGCTCTAATGGCCAACCGACGTTGCACACGGTTGACCGAGGCAACTATGTGTCGGTTGACCGAAGCGGCCCGGTGCCACGCCGGTGCTCCATACAATAGCACCGACTGCACCACGTTCGCATACAGCCTACGTACCTTATAACTAGGACCACCAACATTGGGCAGGAGGCGGCTCAGACTAGCCGCCATCCTGTCCGCTCTGGGGGTGACCTTCTCGAAATGGTCTCTAAACCCCCAGAGCCCATCCAGAGTGAGACCCAGGTATTTCATATTGGGCCCCACCCAGACGCGATCTTCCCCTACCCATATTTGGGTAGGGGGAGGTCGCCCCTTGTCCTTGCTGTAGAAGAACAACGCTTCTGTCTTCTCAGGGGCGACCTCCATTCCCATTGTCGTTACGGAGCGTACGACTGCACGGACGGCGGCGTTGGCGCCGTCTCGCGCGTCCCTCCAAGTCCTCCCCCGAGACACCACCAAAGTGTTATCTGCATAGCAGAACAGGTGGGTGCCTCGGGGGAGAGCCGTGCGGAGTACCCTATTATACGCGAGGTTCCATAACAGGGGCCCCAGCACTGACCCCTGTGGAACCCCGCAGGTCATCGGCCTGCCGACTGCCAGCTCCTCCCGGTTCATGTAGAGGAGCTGCCTGCCCCGGAAATAATCCGAGACTACCTCTCGGAGGTATAGGGGGAAGCCATGATACTCCATGGCTTTCCCCACCCATTCCCAGGGGAGGGAATTAAAGGCGTACGTTGACGATGTCCAAGGACACCGCCAACGCCACGTCTCCCTCCCCAGTAATCCGGTCCGAGAGGGCCTTGACAGACATAATAACGTCCGTAGTCGAACGGCCCTCTCGGAATCCGAATTGGACCTCCGAGAGGTCAGGACCTACCCGAGACAGGTGCTCGACGAGGCGGTTGGCGATGATTCGCTCAAAGAACTTGCCCACCTCGTCGAGCAAACAGATCGGCCTGTAGGCCGATGGGGACTCCGCCGGCTTCCCCTCCTTATGAAGTAGCACTAGTTTGGCTTGCTTCCATAAGGAGGGAAAGGTGCCCGTCCTGAGGCAAGTGTCAAAAAGATTCCTCAGGCG
Organism: Crematogaster levior; assembly: GCA_901521435.1. Classification (NCBI taxonomy): domain Eukaryota; kingdom Metazoa; phylum Arthropoda; class Insecta; order Hymenoptera; family Formicidae; genus Crematogaster; species Crematogaster levior. The sequence goes on along the minus strand of CABEGB010000679.1, from coordinate 168,852 downwards.
GGAACCTATCTCGCCTAAGGCCAGGGCCCATACGCGACCAGGCACGAGGGGAGCAGATCTTTTTTTTTTTTTTGTTATCGGGGAGGAAACCTTTTATAGGTACCCCAGAGACCCTGGGGGGTCCCTGGGGTTATGTGGGACTCACCCAGGGGGAAAAGCAAGTCCCCCTGGGCATACCCACTAAAACCTCCCCGGGGTGCCAATCCTTAGCCCATGGTGAGGGGTGGGTGGGCATCACCGGTGGTATTCATCCACCCACCCCTCGGGCTGGTCGCCGAGGACGACCTCCTCTCGGGGGGAGAGGAAGATAAGAACTTCCTCTCCCCCTTAATTTCTATCTTAATGGGGAAGACCCGGCACCCCTAGGCCTTCCCCCTCCCGGATGTTGTTTGGGGGGGGCCGTGGTGCCCCAGGGGCCCCAGCCCCTGGGGCGGCCACACCCCACCGGGAGGGAGAAGGATGGGTTCTCCCTCCTGGCTAACTTTACCTGAGGGGGAGAGGGGTTTAAAGATCCCTCCCCCCCAGGGGAACTCTCTGTTTTCACTTGGAGCACCCAATGTGGGTGCCCCTCGAGAGTTCCCCCGGCCTCTCAGCACCGCGCGCCCGTCAGAGAAAGCCGGACGGACGCGCGGTAACACAGTTGTGAGGAGGCCCCCCAACTCACACGGGGCAGTCAGATGAATGACTACCCCGCGGGGGGGGGGAACCTCCTCTCTACGAGTGGGCACGCAATGCCCTAAAGTTTTTTCTCTCTTGTCCGGAGGTGGCGGGGTCCCCCCTTCACTAACCTAGTGCATCCTATATTGGATGCTCCCAGGGGGACCCCGCCGCCGTCAGTCGCGCATATGCGCTAGGCGACGAGGGGGTATCCGCCTTATTCTCCTTAGAGATGGAGGAGGCGGAACCCCGTCGCCGCCACCTCCTCCTTGGGAGGGGGAGGGAGGAGGCACAACCTCCACCTCCCCTCTCCTGATTCGTTCTGCCGTCTCCTTCTGCGACATGACTTTGCCGCAGGAGAAGGAGACGAACGAATTCCACTTGGCCTCTCCCTCCAGGATTTTTGGAATTATACCCTGGAGGGAGAGGTCCTCGATGCCAAGACACTCGGACAGGGCCCGGCGCTCCGAGTCCCAAGCGGGGCAATCCCGCAGGGTGTGAAGCGCCGAGTCCCTGCCGGCCGCGCAGTGATGGCACCGCGTCGTGCGCTCCCGGCCGATGCGACGCAGGTAGGATCCGAAACATCCATGATCCGTTAATACCTGCGTCGCATGGAATGTCAGTCCGCGTCCGCACCTGTCTACCCATTCGGGTAGACAGGGCCGGATGGCGTCGACGGTCCACTTGCCCGCCGAGGCGCTCCAGAGTGAGGCTTCCCAATCCTCCAGAGCGCCCCGATGGGCCTGCCTCCTAATCTCAGCGACAGCCCCCGGTGCCAGACGGGCCCGCCCCACGCCCCCCGGCCTCCTCGTGCCCCGATAAACTTCGGCGCACGATTTGGCCAGGATTGTAATGGGGACGGAGCCCGCCAGGACCGTGGCTGCCGCATATGAGGTGGTGCAGTAGGCCCGAGCCGCGCGAATAGCCAACCGCCGCTGTACCCGTTGCAAGGTTGCTTGAATTCTGCGGTTGGCTGCAGCGACCTCGGACCATACCGGTGCTCCGTATAGGAGCACCGACTGCACCACATTAGCATACAGGCGGCGCACACGGCCGCCTGGACCGCCGACGTTTGACAGGAGGCGGCCCAAACTTACCGCCATCCTGTCAGCTCTGGGGGTAACGTTGTCAAAATGCTTGACGAACCCCCAGAGCCCATCCAAGGTGAGACCCAAGTATTTAAGGGTGGGCCCCACCTGGACGCGGACGTCCCCCACCCAGAGCAGGGCGGGGGGAGGTTGCCCCATTTCCTTGCTATAAAAGAACATAGCTTCAGTTTTTGCTGGGGCAACCTCCATACCCATTTGCCGTATGGAGCGCACGACAGCGCGGACGGCGGTGTTGGCGCCGTCACGCGCTTCCCACCATGTGCTCCCCCGGGACAGTACGAGTGTGTCGTCTGCATAACACAGCAGACGACTACCCCAGGGGAGCGCCGTGCGGAGCACCTTGTCGTATGCGAGGTTCCATAGCAGGAGCCCCAACACTGACCCCTGCGGAACCCCGCAATAGATCGGCCTGCCGATTGCCAGCTCCAGTCTATTGGTATACTGGAGCTGCCTGTCGCGGAAATAGTCGTTGACTATATCTTTCAGGTACTGGGGGAAGCCATGGTACTCCATGGCTTCCCCAACTGCCTCCCAGGGGAGGGAATTAAAGGCGTTGACGATGTCCAAGGACACCGCCAACGCCACGTCTCCCTCCCCGGTTATTTGGTCCGAGAGGGCCTTGAGCGAAACGATCGCGTCAGTCGTGGAGAGGCCCTCTCGGAAACCAAATTGGTCCCGACTAACGTCGGGACCACTTCGCGACAGGTGCTCGATGAGTCGGCCAGCGATAATACGCTCGAAAAACTTTCCGACCTCATCGAGCAAGCAAATCGGCCTATAGGCCGAAGGTGCATCCGCCGGCTTCCCCTCTTTGTGGAGAAGCACGAGCTTTGCTTGCTTCCACAAAGAGGGGAATGTGCCCGTCCTGAGGCATGTGTTGAATAAACGCCTCAGGCGGGCACCCACTTCGCCAAGCGCCAGGGCCCAGACCCTACCAGGAACCCCGTCCGGGCCGGGGGCCTTACCTTTGGCCCCCAATCTTCTTGCGGCCCGGACAAATTCTGCCTCTGAGACCTCGAGTTCCGGAGACCAGGGGGGAGGCGCTCCCTTTGGAGGGAGATTGATTTCCCTCCGGGGAAAAAGGGCCTCCACCACCTGTTCCAGGAACTCGGGGTCAAGGGTCTCCGTCTTTGGTGGCGCCGCCGGACGTAGACGGTTGAGAACCATCCGGTACGGGCGCCCCCAGGGGTCCTGGTCGAGTTCTCGGATGAGCTCCTCCCAGGCCCTGGCCTTGGCCGTGCCAATGGCTGCCCGCAGCGCGTTCCGCGCGGCAAGAAACGCACTGCGCGCCACGGCACGCTCTTCACCGCCCGCCCCTTGCCGCCGGGCGTGGAGGAGATCGCGGCGCGCCAAATTGGTTTGGCGCCTTAAAGCCGCGATCTCCTCGGACCACCAATATGCGGCCCGGCGGGGGGCGGGCCTGCTGCGAGGCATGGCCGCGTCGCAGAGACGATGGGCCATGCTCCTTAACTCTTCTGCCTCCGCATTGGCGTCAACCTGGCCAGCGATGTTTGCCGACCAGGTTTCCACCGCTGCGGAGGCCATGAGGCGATCGCCATCCAACTTGGCGATCGCCCATCGCTTCGGGGGTGCAGCACCCCCCCTGCGACGGCGGAGGAGCACCTCTTGGGGAGTGGCCGCGACCACCATCTCGATCTGCACATGATCCGAGAGTGTGTCGCGTCTGGCCACTCTCCAGTTACTAACCAAATGCGCCGCCCCCTGGGAAGCCCATGTCAGGTCGACGATAGACTCCCCCTGGGGACGGACGCAGGTGCTCTGGGCCCCCTGGTTTAATAATTGGAGACCCAGTTCCGCCGTCCATCTGAGCAGGACCTCTCCCTTGGCGTTGTTGGACCGGGAACCCCACGCCCGAGACCAGGCGTTGAAGTCCCCGGCCACCAACACGGGGTGGGGGAGGCATCGGCGTATGCCATCCCCCAAACCCCTGAGCAGGCTCTTAAATTGGGGGAGGGTCCTGCTGGGAGGTGCGTACACCCCAGCTACATATAAGGCACCCCACCTCGCGATGACAAATCCCCGCCCCTTCACCACAAGGGAGATGGGGGGGAGCGAGGGGAGTGCCTCCGTATTATCGCGACGGAGTCGTCCGCGTCCGCTAACCAGTTGGGATTATTTCCCGGAACGCGGTACGGCTCCGCCACGATACCCAACCCGGAATCACGCTCCGCCAGGTCCTGAAGGAACAAGTCCTGGGCCTGGCGGGCGTGATTCAAGTTCCCCTGGAGGAGCCCGATGGAGGTGAATTTTAATCCTCCATCGGCCCCTCCCGGCCGGATCCCTCATCTATGCTAGCACAGAAGTTATCCGAGACACTCGGTGCCTCGGAGATGATAAAATTAATAGGAGGGTTTAGGGTCTCCGTGGTTAAAACCTTCGGCTTACTCTTCTCCCGCGGAAGCCTTTGCGGAAGAGGGGGAGGATCCGTCTCAACCTCCATGCTCCCAGCTGCCGTCGAGGTTGTGGCAACTGGGGCAGGGGTTATGGGAGTGGGAGCGGCCGCCTGCACCGCCTCCTTATTCTTCTTTTTCTTGCTTTTGGGGGGATGGCACGCCACACCCCCCAATCTATGATTGTCCGGTCTCCCGGCAGTTTTACAAACTGCACAGGAGACCGGCTTATTACATACATTTGCCAAGTGCCCAGCGACCCCGCAGCGGTAACAACAACCGCTGCGGTCGATGTCGCTAGGACACTTGGCCCTGACGTGACCCCCCTCCAGGCATTTGTAGCACTGGAGGGGGCGTTTTGTCAACACCTCAACGCGGGCCGAAACCCACGTCAATTGGAGGCGGCCTGCCTTGGCTATGCGGTTGGCCGCCTCCAATGGACATCTGACTAGGACCGTGCCCATCCCTCTCGGAGTGGGCGGGGGACGAATCTCCCCCACCCTAACTTCCGAGGAGTGGCACGTGCCCTGGTTCACCACCGCAGCGGTGATCTCCTCGGGGGTGACCGAGGGCTCGATATCCCGCACCCTCATGTCAGCGGTGCGTCGGGGTCGAGCCACTCGAACACCCTCGTATCCCTCAAAAAGACCGACAAGTTTTTCGGCAAGCCTGTCAGCCTTCGTTTCTCTGTCCGGGCCGGAGACTTCAAGCACCATGGCCCCTGTGGCTGCCCATCTAGGCTGCAGCCTCTCGAGGCCCAGCTCGGACAAATGAATACTGGCCTTAGCCTTGGTCAGCAAATCAGTGTAGCCCCCCCTGGTGGAGGTAATAGTAACCGCCGCCGTAGAGGGGGGCCTCCTTCTTGAGGGAGGCTTCTTTTTGTTACCACCCCGAGCAGAGGGAGGAGGGTCTTTCGGACCTCCTCGCTTGGGGGTGGGAGCAGGGACTGCCTCCTTCTTCCCTTTCCTTTTCCTACCAGCAACTTGGCTCCAAGTCTCCGTGGAAGGTGGAGTCCTCTTAGCCGAGGACGTGCCCACCGTGGCCACCAAAGGACGACTTGGAGCCGTTGTTGGAACCGCAGTGGTGGCCCCTCCCTTAGGTACTGAGGAGGGGCGAGTAGCCGCCTTTTTGGGGGTCGGTTTAACGCCCCCTTTCTTCTTTTTTGAAGAAGTTCCCCCCGGGGGGTTAGTCCGGGGAGGGGCGGACTGCTTGGCCGGGTGAACCGGTCCGGCAGAGGTCCCCCCCCCCCGGTTGAAGTCCCCAGAATTGGAAACCTCATCGTCAAATCTGCTGTCACCGCTGCAGTCACAGCCCGAACAATCTCGTCCAGGCTGAGATCCCCAACAGTGACAGCTTTCCTAGTGGGTGAAGACCCACGTCCCGTAAAAACTGGAGGAGTAGGTTCCTCCGGAAGCCTCATAGGGGGGCCACCCAGCAGTGATGGGCGCAGAGCTGGAAAATCATTCAGCTCTTTTTGCGACACCACTGGGCGGTCACCCGAGGAGACAGGAGGAGGAGGAGGGAAATCCTCCTCATCTACGAACAGTTCCATCTGCCCCCACTTTGGTCTAAGGCGTGGGGGCGATCTTGGAGGGGAGGTCCTCCGCAACTCCCGGATTTCCTTTTCCAGTTCCGCGACCTTCGCCTCTAGCCGGCGATTGGCCGCAAGAACCTCAGCCACCTTCTTGTTCTCAGGAGAAGGGGCCCTTCCAGAGAGGGGGTCATAATACCCCCTCTCTCCTCTAGTAATCAACGCGGGGATGCCCACCTCAAAGGTGGCAGCGGCTTGTAGGAGGGCTCCCGCCATCTTCCCCTGAAGGCCTTTGGAGGACTCGGCCACCTTCCGGATCACAGCCACCTGAGAGGCCAGGGTACTCTCGATTTGTCCGGAGGGGGCCTCCTTGAACGCTTCGGAGGCCTTCTCACACCTGACCGCATGACTTCGGGCGCGGGCAGGCGTCTCGTCCACGGGGACCGAGTCGTCCACTGCTCTAAGTGCGAATCTCTCGATGTCCGCAGCCTTCTTGGCCTTGGCCCGTTCCCTGCACTTCTGCGCGGTGAACTGACCAAGGTGCGAAGGATCCTTGGGGGGGCGTCCCCTCGGATCCTTCTTCTTGGTCAGGATCAGAGCCGAAGTCCTGCCGTCCGACTCGCTCGATGGCGAACGAACCTTTTCCTTCGGCATGGTCCTGAGCCTTTTCCTCTTACGGGGGTCCGCAACGAGGATGAGGGTGTCGTCAGAGCTGGCGGAGCGATCTCCGCCCGACACCCCCCCAACCACGTCGACCTCCATATCCGAGGAAGCCCCTTCCTTGTCTTGAGCCGGGGGACAGGGTGTTAAGTCCCCGGTAGACAAAGCCTTTTTCTTGTGTTTCGGACCCAATGTGGACTCACCACCATCGGTGTCCGAATCATTTCCCCCTTTCAGGCGGAGAGGGGAAGAACATAACCGAAGGCCATAGCCCTGCTCCACTAACTCTGTGGAGGCAGGCGTGCCTCTACTAATGGGCCTAAACCACTTCGGTTTAGACCCCTTCGCAGGCGCCGCTTCCTCCCAGGAGCCTGCGGTGCACTCCTGGGATGGCCCGTCGTTCGATGACGACGGGAGAGAGGCCGGGACAACACCCCTCTCTCGCCGGGCCCTGGGCGTCCGGTCGCCCTGGGCCGGTAATAATCGGCACCTGTAGTTAAACATACTCATAAAAATCAGTAAAGGTTTGGTTTATTATCGGGGTATCCTTCCCCTAGGTCGGTTGGCAACCAAGCCTCCCCTCTCCTAATGCGTTCAGCTATCTCCTTCTGCGACATGACTTTGCCGCAGAAGGAGATGAACGCTGCCCATTTGTCCTCTCCCTCCAGGATCTTGGGAATGATTCCCTGGAGGGAGAGGTGCCGATCACATCGGTCAGGGCCCGGCGCTCTGTATCCCAGGCGGGACAGTTCTTCAGTGTGTGAAGCGCCGAGTCCCTGCCGGCCGCGCAGTGATGGCACCGCGTCGTGCGCTCCTTCCCGATGCGACGCAGGTAGACCCCGAAGCACCCGTGGTTCGTCAGTACCTGCGTCGCGTGGAACGTTAGTCCGCGTCCGCGCCTATCTACCCACTCGGGTAGATAGGGCCGGAGGGCGTCGATGGTCCACTTGCCCGCCGAGGCGCTCCACAGGGAGGCTTGCCATGCCTCCACTGCACCTTGGCGGGCTCTCTTCCGTATCCTGGCCACGGTCCCTGGTGCTAACGGGCCCGCTCCACACCGCCCGGCTTCCTCGTGCGCCGATATACCTCGGCGCACGCGTTGGCCGAAAAGACGATGGGGACGAGACCCACCAGGACCGTGGCTGCCGCGTGCGACGTGGTGCAATAGGCCCGAGCCGCACGAATAGCCAACCGCCGCTGCACTCGCTGTAAAGCAGCTTTAATCTTGCGGCTGGCTGCCGCGGCCTCGGACCATACCGGTGCTCCATACAGGAGCACCGATTGCACCACGTTGGCGTACAGGCGGCGCACGCGGCCACCCGGACCACCGACATTCGACAGGAGGCGGCCTAAGCTCACCGCCATCCTGTCTGCTCTGGGGGTTACTCTGTCAAAGTGCTTGACGAACCCCCAAAGCCCATCCAAGGTGAGGCCTAAGTACTTAATGGTAGGCCCCACCTGGACGCGGACCTCCCCCACCCAAAGCTGGAGGGGGGGAGGTTGCCCCTTCTCCTTGCTGTAGAAAAAGACCGCCTCGGTCTTTGCAGGGGCAACCTCCAGTCCCATTCGGCTGATAGAGCGCACGACGGCGCGGACGGCGTCATTTGCGCCGTCACGCGCCTCTACACAAGTGCTCTCCCGGGACAATACTAAGGTGTCGTCTGCGTAACAAAGCAGACGACTGCCCCAGGGGAGCGCCGTGCGGAGCACCCTATCGTAAGCGAGGTTCCATAGCAGGGGCCCCAACACAGACCCCTGCGGAACCCCGCAATAGGCAGGCCTACAGGCTGCCAGCTCCAGTTTGTTGGTGAACTGGAGCTCCCTGTCGCGGAAATAATCCTGGACAATGTCCACCAAATATTGGGGGAAGCCATGGTACTGCATGGCTTCCCCGATGACCTCCCAGGGGAGGGAATTAAAGGCGTTGACGATGTCGAGTGACACCGCCAACGCCACGTCTCCCTCCCCGGTAATTTGGTCCGAGAGGGCCTTGAGTGACATAATTGCGTCAGTCGTTGACAGGCCCTCCCGGAAACCAAATTGGTCCCGACTAAGGTCGGGACCATTCCGCGACAGATGCTCGACGAGTCGGCCGGCAATGATTCTTTCAAAGAATTTGCCGAGCTCGTCGAGCAGGCAAATCGGCCTGTAGGCCGAGGGTGCGTCCGCCGGCTTTCCCTCCTTGTGGAGAAGCACGAGCCTCACTTGTTTCCACAAGGAGGGAAAGGTGCCCGTCCTGAGGCAGGTATTAAAGAGACGCCTCAAGCGGGCACCTACTTCACCAAGTGCCAGGGCCCAGACTCGACCAGGGACCCCGTCCAGGCCGGGGGCTTTTCCTTTGGCCCCCAATTTCCTCGCGGCCCGGACAAACTCTTGATCAGAGACCTCGAGCTCCGGAGACCAGGGGGGAGGCGGACCCTTCAGAGGGAGATTAACATCCCTCCAGGGAAAAAGAGCCTCCACCACCCGCTCCAGAAACTCGGGGTCTATCGTCTGCGTCGTTGGGGGCGCCGCCGGACGTAAACGATTAAGTACGATCCGGTACGGTCGCCCCCAGGGGTCCTGGTCGAGTTCTTCTATTAACTTCTCACAGGCCCTGACCTTGGCCGTGCTGATGGCTGCCCGCAGCGAGTTCCGCGCGGCAAGAAATTCGCTGCGCGCCATAGCACACTCTTCTCTACCCGCCCCTCGCCGCCGGGCGCGGAGGAGATTGCGGCGCGCCGAATTGGCTTGGCGCCTCAAGTCCGCAATCTCCTCTGACCACCAATAAGCAGCCCGACGGGGGGCGGGCCTACAGCGGGGCATGGCCGCGTCATAAAGGCGCTCGGCCATGCCCCTTATTTCCTCGGCCTCTGCGTTGGCGTCCACCTGGTCGGTGAGATTCACCGACCAGGTTTCTGCCGCGGCGAAGGCCAACAGACGGTCCTGGTCAAGCTTGACCAGTGACCACCTCTTTGGGGGTGCGTTGCCCCCCGCACGACGGCGGAGTAGCACCTCCTGGGGAGTGGCTACCACGTCCATCTCAATCTGGACGTGGTCTGATAGTGTATCTCTTCTGGCCACTCCCCAGTTGCTGACCAAACGCGCCGCCCCCGGGGTAGCCCACGTTAAATCCACGATGGACTCCTCTTGGGGGCGGACGCAGGTGCTCTGGGCCCCTTGATTGATCAAAACGAGGCCCAGCTCCGCCGCCCATCTAAGCAGGACCTCTCCCCTAGCATTGGTGAACCGGGAACCCCACGTCCGAACCCAGGCGTTGAAGTCCCCGGCCATCAAGACGGGATGGGGGAGGCATCGGCGTATGCCGTCCCCCAAGCCCCTTAACAATGCTTTATACTGGGGGAGAGTCCTGCTGGGGGGCGCGTACACCCCCGCCACAAACAGGGCACCCCACCTTGCTATAACAAACCCCCTCCCACTCACCAGAAGGGTGATGGGAGGGGAGCGAGGGGAGTGCCTTCTGATAATTGCGGCAGAGCCGTCCGCGTCCACTAACCAGTTAGGGTTATTCCCCAGGACGCGGTACGGCTCCGCCACAACTCCAAGGCCCGCATCACGCTCCGCCAGATCCTGGATAAAGAGATCCTGGGCCCGGCGGGCGTGATTCAGGTTCGCCTGGAGGAGCCTGATGGAGGCGAACTTTATGCCTCCGTCGGCCCCTCCACGCCGGATCCCTCTGCAATGCCGGACATCGGCTCTGCCACATCACAGGGCAAGGCCCTGTAAAAGTTACCACTCTCGATCGACCTCATGACCGGGAGCCCCCTCGGCACACGTTGTGGCTGGGGATCCACCTCCATTAGCTCCGTTGCCCCTGCCGGAACAGGGGTAATCAGAGCAACAGTCGTATCGGAGGTGGCCGCCTGCACCACCTCCATGACTACTTCCTCGCTCCCAGCGCTAGCTGGGGGAACTCTCTCCCGCGGTCTCTGCGGGAGAGGTTCTGGCTCCGCCTCCATCCTCACTGCCGCCTCTATGGCGGCGGCAGTTGAGGCGAGGACCGTGGGGGTGGCCGTCTGTGCCGTTCCCCGGCCCTTTTTCTTCTTACCCTTGGGGGGCCGACATGCGTCGCCCCCCATTCTGTGCGTGTCCGGCCTCCCCGCGGCCTTGCACACCGCGCAGGAGACCGGATTCTTGCACTCACTGGCCCGGTGCCCGGCAACCCCGCAATGGTAACAGCAACCACTGCGGTCCGGGTTGTCGGGACACTTGGCCCTAACATGGCCCCCCTCCAGGCATCTAAAGCACTGGAGGGGGCGCTTCTCAAGGATCTCGACCCTGGCCGAGACCCATATTAGTTGGAGGCGGTCCGCCTTAATAATGCGGTTTGCCGCCTCCACAGGGCATTTCGTCGTGCTCATGCCCCTCGGATTCGGTGGTGGGCGAATCACCCCCACTCTAACGTCCGAGGGACTGCACGCGCCCTGCTTCACCACAGCTGACCCGACCTCCTCGGGGGTCACCGAGGGCTCCAAGTCCCGCACCCTAATATCTACGGTGCGCTTGGGGCGGGCCACTCGGATCCCCCCTTGGTCTTTAAAGAGGTCGGTCAATTTGTCAGCCAACGCGTCCGCCTTCCTTTCTCGGTCCGCTCCAGAGATCTCGAGAACCATCGCCCCGGTGGCCGCTGTCCTGGGCTGCATTCTCTCTATCCCCAGCTCGGCGATGGAGATATTGGCTTTGGCCTTGTCAAGGATCTCCTTGTACCCCCCAGCGGCGGAGGTAATCGTTACCGCCGCCGTCGTGGGGGATCTCCTTTTTGATGGTTTCTTGATACCTCCCCCCTTTTGGGAAGGGAGAGGCGCCTTAACCGTCTTTTTCTTGGGGGTAGGTACAGGGGGCTTCTTTGTTGTATTAGCCCCCTTCTTTCCCCTTCTCCTGACAACCTCGCTCCAGGCCGCACCGCCCGGCGGGGTGTCCCCACCAAGGTTGGGGGAGGTCTCCGCGCGGTCCGGAGCGGAGCGGCCTGGGGTCGGCGTCGGTACCGCAGGAGCAGCCCTGCTCCCCCCTTTGGATGTCGTGGGGGGGGCGTGGGGCTGCTTTTTGGGAAGGCTGTGTCCCTCCCTTCTTCTTGCTCTTCTTCTTACCTTTAATGGAAGAGGAAGGGTCGTTGTTATTTCCCCCCGCGGTGTTATTTGGGGGAGGAGCAGCCTTCCCGGTCGGCTGCGCCTGACCTGTTGGAGTCCTGACCGGCGGCGGGGAGCTCAGGATGGGGAACCTCCGAGGAAGATCCCTCATCATGGCCGAGGACACGGCCTGGACCAAGCTCTCCAGGCTCATGTCCCCCACTCTATCCGCCCCTTTCACAGTCGAGGACTCCTGTCCCTTAGTCGGCGGAGGGGCCTCATCCGGAAGCCTCACCGGAGGGCACCCCAGCAACGATGGTCGAAGAGCTGGAAAATTGTCCAGCTCTTCCTGTGTCGCCACTGGGCGCTCCGCCGGCAGATCCTGGGAGGGAGTGCACACCTCCTCCCCCCCAGACAGTTCCATCTGTCCCGGCTTCGGCTTCCTCAGTAGGTAAGGGGATCGAGGAGGGGAGGTCCTCTCCATCTCCTCTATCCTCCTTTTAAGGTCCGCGACCTCCTCCTCTAAACGACGGTTAGCCTCGAGCATCTCGGCCGCCCTCTCATTTTGAGGAGAAGGGGCCCTTCCAGAGAGGGGGTCGTAGTACCCCCTCCCGCTCTTGGCTAACAAGGCCGGGACACCCGTTTCAATGGCGGCAGCGGCCCTGAGGAGGTCCCCCGCCAGGGTTCCCTGTATGCCTTTCGGAAGGCGCGCCGCCTTTTTGATCATGTCTACGTGACCAGTAAGCAGCTCCGCAATATCCTCCATTGAGGCCCCCTTGATAGCTTCAGCGACCTCTTTGCGCTTCGCTTCGAAGTTACGGGCACAGGCAGTCGACTCCTCGAATGGGATGGTGTCATCCGCCGCCCTGCGTGACTCTCTGTCAATGTCGTGCGCTCTCTTCTGCTTGGCCCGCGCCGCACGCTTCAAAGCGGTGTATTCCCCTAAATGGGAAGGATCTTTGGGGGGACGTCCCCTCGGATCCCTCCTAGGTGGGTTGGGTCCTAATCCACCATCGGACTCGCTAGAGGAACAAACACGAGTCCTCGCCTTCTTCTTCACTCGTTCGCCTACAGACTCGCAATCGCCCGAACCCGCAGACATCTCTCCGCCGGAAGCTCTGGTGTTAGAGCAAGATGGAGTGGGCGGGGAATCCCCCTTTTTGGTCTTCTTGTCCATTTCGTATTTGTAGACCGGAAGTCTGGACAGAAGGACCCTGCCCCCGGTAGGAGGGGCCTTCCTCTTAGGTCTCAGACCCGGTGCCGCCTTCATCTCCACATCCGAATCTGAGCCCGCCCCACCCTTCAATCGAAGAGTGGGGTAAATGATGTAATTAAGCCTTAGGCCACCAACCCGCTCTGTTTCGGAAACAGACACGGGCGTGCCTCTCGCTGCGAACTTGCGCCCAGATTTGGACGCAAGCTCCTTCGCAGACGCAGCTTCCCCGGCAGGGCCTGCGGTGCACCCTGCCGGTAGCCCGACGTATGATGACGACGGGAGGGGGGCCGGGACGATACCCTCCTCTCGCCGGCTCCTGGGCGTCCGAACGCCCTGGAGCGGTAGTGATCCGCACTTTACTGTCGTCATAATCATTTTTGTAACAATAAGGGGTGGTTTATTCTCGGGGTATTCTTCACCTAGGGCGGTTGGCAACCAAGCCTTACGGAGCCTGCCCTGCCCCAGAGCCAGACTGGCTCTCTCCACCACCCCAGCTCTGCCTCGGAATACGTCCGAGCGGCCTGGAGTGGCCCAGCCCGGTGGGCCCGAAAGTTCCGGGACACCACCGGCCCGTCCCCCCCACTTCACTCCCGCGTACTGCGGGACCACGTCCCGCAGCCGTTAGGGAGGAGCGGTGGGGCGTCTACCCCATTGTGGGACGCCGCTTCCTCCAGTGCCAGGGCACACCTCCCCCTGCCCATGTGACTGGACAGGGATTGGTCACCCCCAGACACCGGGAGACCGGCACCCACGTCCCCCCGCCGAGTGCCCCACGCCCGGAACACCGGACGCAGGACGCCCGGTTTTTGACGGGAGCACCCGTCCCCCCCTCCGGGACACTCACCGCCCAAAACACCGGACGGCAGGCACCCCGAAAGGCTGGGAGCACCCAGCAAACCCCCACGGCCGGCGAAGGACTAGTGTCCTTCTAACGGTCCCGGCCGACCGGGCGATTGCACTCAGGGCCGCCTACCCCTATCGACAATGGGACTTAGAAAAAACCTAAGTCCCTAAAGGGAAGCCGGGCTCCTTGGACGCTCTTAGTCAGGAGGACCCCTCCCCGTCGAGCCAATGTTGGAGGTTGGAACCACCAACATTGACCCAACGGATCAGAGGAGCCCTCCCTAAGCCCCCTCACCACGACAAGGTGGCGTCCACGAGGGGGTCCCCGCCCAACCGTATCACTCCCCTCCTTCCCCCTCCTCTTCTACCCTTTCGCTCCCTCTAAATTTCTCCAGCTTCCTTAACCATCTCTCTCCGTCCCCCTCTTCCCCTAATACCACCTCTATCATATCCTCCCAATTCCCTTCCGCCCTCCATATCCCACAGTCTTCCCACACGTGCCTCCATTCCTCCTCCACCAATCCGCACACCCTACACATTCTCTCCCTCTCCCCTTCCCAATATCTTCCCTCCTTCATCTCGTTTCCCAGCCTAAACCTAGCCACCCTCTGGCATCTGCTTTCCCCCCATTCTTTCTTCAAATACCCCGGTATTCCTTCCTTTTTTACCCTTCCGTACCACTTATTATACCTCGATTTCTCTATCCTCGTCCACCTCTCCTCTCTTTGCATCTTCTTCTCCCTCTCTATTAGTATCTTTGCTCTCCACCCTCCCTCCTCTCCCAATTCCCTCCCTCCCACCTTCTTTACTCCCCTCTCTTCATAATATTTTATCCTGTCCTTTTCCCATCCTGATATACCCTCTCCTATCCCTTCTCTATCACTGATCTCTTTCCAGCATAGCCTGGCTAGCTCACTACCCTCCCCTCTTTCTAGCCTCTCTTCAAATCTCCAGGCCCTCTGCCCCGCTCTGGCCCTCAGTAAGTCCCTCTGCACTTCCTCCCTTATCATATATCCCGGAGTCCTCCAATCCACCCTCAATAACCATCTTACATATCTATCCTGTATCCTCTCTATACTATCCCATTCCCTCCACCCCCATACCTCCACCCCATACCCTACCACGGGCCAGACCAACGCATCAAATAACCATAACCTTCTACCCCAATCTCCATTAAATCTCCTCTTCCCAATTCCCCACACTTGGCTCATAACTGCTGCTCCCTTCTTCACTCTCTCCTTTACCTGCGCTTCTCCTCCCTCATTCCTCTGAAACATATACCCCAAATATTTAAATTCCTTTACCTCCTCTATCCTCTCCCCCTTCCACCACCATTCCGATTTTATCCTCCTCCTACCTCCCCGTTTTCTGAATCTCAAAGTCTTCGATTTCTCAACGTTCACTTCCAGATCCTTCCCCGCCAGATATTTTTCCAACCCTCTCATCATCCCCCTCATCCCCTCCTCCTCCTCCGCTAACAACACTATGTCGTCTGCGTATGCTAACACAAAAACCCTTCTGCCCCCCACTTTCACCCCCCCCCACCCGTTCCTCCCCAAATGTTCCTCCATATCTGCAATTAGCAGATTGAACAGATAGGGACTCAACGGACATCCCTGCCTCACCCCTCTAACCGTCCAAAATTCGCTCCCCAATTCCCCCCCCATCCTCACCCTATTCCTCGTTTCCCTATATATCTCCCCGCATCTTCTTACTAAACCCTCCCTTACCCCTCTTTCTCTCATCGCCTTTAACAATATCTCTCTATTGACCGTGTCAAATGCTGCCCTTAGGTCTATGAATAATGCGATCAATCCCCCCCTTTCCTACTTACATTCCTGTTCACTAGATAATTTATTACGTAGATATTATCCATAGTCCCCCTACCCTTCCTAAACCCTGCCTGACTCTCCGGTAACAATTTCTTGCCCCTCCCTTAATCTTTCTGCTAACATCTCCGCGTATATCTTGTACAACGATCCCGCTAATGTCACTCCTTTATAATCCTCGACCTTATTACCCTCCTCTTTTTTAAACACTGGTACCACTATCCCCTCGTTCCATTCATCAATCCATCCCTCTCCTTCCCATATCCTCCTACATATATTCCATACCCAGTCCTGCATATTCCTCCCTCCGTACTTCCACACTTCCGCCGGAATCCACACATCCCCCCCCTTCCGCCTTCCCTTCTTTTAACTTTCCAATCGCCCTTACAATTTCCTCCCTTCTTATCCCATCCTCTCCTTCCTCCCTTCTTCCCCTCTCTCCTCTAACCACCTTCCAGTCTACTCCCCCTAGCTGTCTCCTGAAAAAATTCTCCCATTCCTCCATCTCAATCCCCTCACTCCCTCCTCTCTTTTTTCTTCTTTCCCTGTTTACTACCTCCCATACTTGTCCCGCTGTTTTCTTCACCTCCTCCTCCCAAACTCGATTCCCCTCCTCCCTTTTCCTATCACACAGCATCTTGTACTCTTTTTTCTTCTCCTTATAGACCTCCTTACACCCCTTCCCTTTTCTCCATCTTCTTAATTCTCTTCTTATCTCCCTCTTTCCCTCTTTGCATTCTGCATCCCACCAGCCCCTTCTCCCCTTTCCTACCCCCTTTACCACCCCTTCTCCTAGGACCCGCATTATCCTGTTTTTCATATTCTCCCATTCCTCCTCCACCCCTCTTTTTTCACCCCCCATCTCCTTCTGCATTTCCTCCATCCATTTCTTTTTTCCATCCTCCACTACTCTTCTTATTTCCCGTTTCTTTCCATCCCCTTCTCTGTTCCAATTCCTCATCCTATTCCTTCGTTTTATCCAAACTACCACTGGATGATGATCCGAATCTACCTGATCCCCAATTTCCATCCTCTCCACATATTCCTTCGTTCCTACCTTCCCTAAAACATAATCAATCACTGATTCTCCCCTCCCCCCCGTATAAGTCCATTCCCCTTTCTCGTCCCCTTCTATATCCCCGTTCCAAATTACCCACCCTAGCTCCTCAATCCTCTCTATCAGCACTCTTCCTTTCGCATTCACTTTTTTATCTTTTGACCTTCTTCCTCCCTCTTCCTCTTCTCCTTCACCCCTCATCTCACCCCCTTTCTCTCCTATCCTTGCATTAAAGTCCCCTCCTACTATTGTCCTTACTTTTTATTTCCTCCCCTCCATCCACTCTCTTAACTCCTCTAATTTTTCTTCCACCTCTCCCCCATTTATATATACTCCCTCAATCCTCCACCAATCGCTCCCTATCTTCACTCTTCTCACCATGATCCCGTCACTTCCTCCCCACCCTTTCTCCTCCCTTGCTTCTAACCCCTTCTTTACCCCCATCATCATCCCTCCCATGGCCCTTCCCTTTTTATTTTTCCTTCCTGCCCATTGCACCTCCCATCTAAAATTTTTTGGCAACTTTCCTACAATACCCTCCCATCCTTTTTTGTCCACCCAGGTCTCTACTAAAGTCACTACGTCCCAGTCCTTCAACCCGCCCCAAAAACTCTTATCCTTGTCTTTTAATCCTGCTACCTTCCAAAACGCCATCCTCACACTATCCTCTTTCTTTTCTCCCTCCTCTCCTTTATCTCCCCTTTTCTTTCCTACCCGAATTTTCCCACTCATCCATTCCCCCATCCCTTTCCCCTTTGCCTCCTGTTTCCCTCTTCTTATTATTTTTGCCAATCTCTCCTTCTCTTCCTCCCATCTCCACCAAACACCATCTATCTTTATCCTGTCGTCTTCCCAAACCCAAACATTCTTTCCTTTCTTTCTCTCCCCCGCTGCTATCACCCCTAATCTCCTCCTAACCTCCCTCTCTTTCCATGATAGATCCTCCTCGATCCAGACTTTCCTCCCCTTTTTTTTTTGGTAACCCAGCGGAAATCTTTTATAGATACCCTGGAGACCCGGGGGAGTCTCCAGGGTTATGTGGGACTCACCGGGAGGGAAAGAGTTTCCCTCCCAGCATACCCACTAAAACCGCTGGGGGTGACCTTCCTTGGCCCATAAAGAGGGGGAGCAGGGTATCGCCATGAAGCATTCTTCCTGCTCCCCCTCGGGCGTGGCCGTGAGGCGGCCTCTATCCCGGGGGAGGGAGTGATATGCACTCCCTCCCCAAACTAATTACCGAACCCGGGGAAGGTCCGGTCACCAGGAACCTTCCCCCGCTCCCCCTAGATATAAGAAGGGGGGCCGCCCCCTGGTGGAATATGGCTAAGGGCGACTGAGGGCCCCCGCCCCCAGCCGCTCCTTCTTACCCCGCTTCTTCCCCTTAGGGTGGAGGTCTATGGGAGGACGTCTTAGGGCTTTAATGACCGCGGATACTAATCTGGTAGCTAAAAGGGCTGCATTGAGTTCTAATTTTGGCAGTGAGACCGTCTTCAAAGGAGCAACTTTCGCCTTAGAGCATATCAGATATGAATTACACAGGCCAACAATTTTTAGACCCAAAAACTAGCCCATCTATTTCCTACGTAATTTTTTGCGCTGAATCCAAATTCGGTATTAAAATTGCTCCAGCACCCAAGGTTTAAGAGATATTCTAACCTAAAAGTGAGAAAATGGGGGTTTTTGGCATAATTCAACAGCCTATATAATCGATAATAAATTTTTTCAAATATTGGCACAAATTGTACCTTAAAGTGCACTTTTTTAGCTTTCAAAATCTTCTTTATTTATTAAAATCCGATTATTCCTCGCTGAGATATACACATTTGAATTAAGCGGTTCACACCACAAAATCATATGTGAAGAGTGATGTTTCTATTTCTTTTAAGAAAAATGTTATGAATTAAAACAGTGTAACTATATTGAAAGATTTTTGGACATTCTGCTTGGGAAAAATGATGTCAAAATTACCAAATTCAAAATGGCGAATCCAATATGGCTGCCTAATTTCATAATACTTGTCAGATTTACATCAAGCTTATCATTAAGGTGTTTTTGGGATCGCTGTTAACGAATCTGAGGTCAGATTTTTACAGTTCAAAATGGCGGATCCAACATGGAGGACAAGGAGAAAAGGAAAAAGGACAGGGATTTTCCCCCGTTTTAATGACATATATAAAGTCTATTCGTGGGTCGGCTCCCAGGTGGACAAGTCTGAAAAGTACAACAATACATGACAATCACACATGATACAAAGACAACGACAAGTTCCCCCATACTGCGCCCCGCAGTAAAAATGTAATTTGGAAAAATCGATTTTGAAAATTACTATTGTGTAGAGAATGTAAAAATACACCTTTCAGGTCTTTAACACTTTTTAATCCGACTTGAAGTTTTTCAAGAAAAAGAATAAAAACTGCAAATTTTTCGTACTCGCGAAAACAATGATTTTTCAAACATAAAATTCGATTGCACGCAAAAGAATAAAGGAAACCCATTCAAATTTTTACAGAATGTTCAGCACAGTTATCCGAAGACAACGAGCCGTCTAAAATGTCTTCATGTTATTTTTTCGAAAAGTTACAGATTTTTAAAACTCGCGTAATCTCATTCAGGATCTTATGTCTTCAATCGCTTGGGGAGTCGAGCGAAATTAACAAAATCGTAGAAAACAAAATGTGAATATGTAGATGAAGAATTGAAGAAGTTTTCTGTGAAAACAGAATATCGATAACTTTGAAAGAAAAAATACTACGCGAGTTTTTCTAGCGCTGTAAATCATGGCGGGCGCGCCTTTGTTTACAAGGTAACAATATTTTATTTATATAACGCAAGCATGTTTAACGCGTTTTATAGAGCTAGTTTTTCGTACGCAAAGTGATCCATTTATTTATCGTATACGAGAAAAAGCAGTACAATAATAAGCCCGAAAACGACTTTTTTGTACTAGTACAAAAAAGTGTTCGTATACGTACAGCGAACAGGCACATTTGCTGTTTTCAGATGGACAATTCTCGTTCGTACGCGTGGATTCGTACATGAAGCGCGCATTCTGCGTACGTAAACTTTCGTACACATCATACATCAGACATGAGACATCCGACATCCGACATCCGACATCTGACATCAGACATCATCATCATCCGACATCAGACATCAGACATCATCATCATCATCATCATCCGACATCAGACATCAGACTTCAGACATCCGATATCAGACATCAAACATCCGACATCAGACAACACACATCATCATCACCATCATCATCAGACATCAGACATCCGACATCAAACGTTTTTAATAATTGAAAAATTACAACACGTCAGGTGGGACCGTAGTGGTTCCGCTATGCCTCAAAGGGTTAAGAAATTAGGCAACCATATTGGATCCGCCATTTTGAATTTGGTAATTTTGACATCATTTTTCCTAAGCAGAATGTCCAAATATCTTTCAACGTAGTTACACTGTTTTAATTCATAACATTTTTCTTAAAAGAAATAAAAACATTGCTCTTCACATACGATTTTGTAGTGTGAACCGCTTAATTAAAATTTGTATATCTCAGCAAAGAATAATCGGATTTTTAAAAATAAAGAAGATTTTGAAAGGTAAAGAAGTGCACTTTAAGGTAAAATTTATGCCAACATTCGAAAAAATTTATTATCGATTATATAGGCTGTTGAATTATGCCAAAAACCTCCATTTTCTCACTTTTAGGTTAGAATATCTCTTAAACCTTGGGTGCTGGAGCAATTTTACCGCCGAATTTGGATTCAGCGCAAAAAATTACGTAGGAAATAGGTGGTCTAGTTTTTGGGTCTGAGATTTTCTAAAATTTTGTCGGCCTGTGTTATTATTTCCTTCTGCGGTCTTATAGACATTGATAATGACAGGTCCAATTAACCCTAACGGATCATAAATTTTAGCGATTTGTGATAGAATACTGCGTTTCGTGGTTTTATCATTTTCTGATAATTTAACGGTATATCGCAACGTATCCTTATTTGAGTCCCATAATAGCCTTAGTGTTTTCATCGGCTCTTTGTCCTCCAAAACTAATAATGAATCTACTTCATGATCGTGAGCAATATCTTGTAAGATTCCCGGATTATTCGCTCTCCACTTCCTGAGTGGGAATCCTGCTGCTTCTAGCAATTCGGACAGCTCTTTTCTTAAATCGATGGCCTTTTGTATCGTATTTCCTCCTGTTAATACATCGTCCATATAAAAGTCCTGCAGTAAGACTTCTGCTGCTGCTTGCCGTTCTATGGCTTCAGGTTGTGTTGCCAGATGTCTCAGGCAACGCATTGCTAAGTACGGTGCGCATGTAGTGCCGTACGTTACAGTGTTCAGCGTATACACTCGCATTTCGTCCAAAGGGTCTTGACGCCATATAATTCTCTGATAATTTCTGTCTTCCTTTGCTAGCCAGATTTGTCTGAACATCATTAATATCCGCCGTAATGACATATTGATGCTCTCTAAAACGCATCATTATATCCCATAGTTCTTTTTGTAGATTAGGTCCACTCAATAGTTTATTATTTAATGAGGTACCTATTGTAGTTTTAGCTGAGCCATCAAAAACGACCCTCAATTTCGTTGATAAGCTCGTTGTTCGTATAACAAGCTGGTATGGTAAGTAATAGCGTTCTTGATCCGCTGGAAGATTTGGTTGTTCGCTTAAAGACAGATGTCCTTCTGCCTCATATTCTCTTAGGAATCGGTGGTACTCTTCTTTCAACGTAGCTTGCTGATTTAGCTTCCTTTCCATTGATAAGAATCGTTGTGTCGCTAATTCTTTGGATTCTCCTAACTTAATTGTTTCATCGAGAGGTAATCGCACGATATATCTGCCTTTATTGTCTTGTTTCACAGTGCTCATAAAGAAATCTTCAGCTTTTTGTTCTAGAGATGTGTAATATTGTTCTGCTTTTCTTGGTGGCTCTTCCACACTTCAAAATTTCTCTAATTGTTCGTTGAGATTCATTGTAGCGATGTTGCAAACTCGGTCGCTTTTTATTTTCTTTGAACTTACAAGTTCCCCGCCTACGATCCAACCTAGTAAGGTCTCTTGTAATCTCGGTAGAGAATCGCTTAGAGTTATCTGCCGTGGACACATTATCTTCCAAAAAATGGCGCTTCCTATGAGTAGATCTATCTTTGTCGGTAAATAAAATTCTGGATCGGCTAATGTTATATCTTGTGGGATGTTCTAATTAAATGTATTAACTTTGACCTGAGGTAACTTCCCTGTTATGTTGGGCATTACTAAGCATTCCAATTCCGTTGTAAAATCACTATGCATGGACTTGATGTGTATAGCCCCTGACTCTTTTGCCATAACTTGTGTTTGACTAATAGGTATAATACGCTTATAGGTATAATTACCTTTTTGTTTGTTAGCTTAAGTTTCCTTGATAATTCTTTAGTCATAATATTGCTTTGTGATCCTGGATCTAGCATAGCTCGACATGTTATTACTTGGCCTTCATTATCTATCACGTGTAATTTGGCGGTTGCTATGAAGACAATAGATTCTGTTTGTCGCGTAGTGTGTACCACCACTGCTGTATCTTTACTCTTCTGTGGTGAATCAGTCATAACTGCTTTTGATTTACTTGATGTGCTCTTGTTTTCAGTCTGTTCTTCTTTGTTCGAATGCAACATAGTGTTGTGTTTCTTGTAACAGATCTTGCATGCCGAAGCGGTGCAGGTTTGGACGTAGTGTCCTTTGCGCAAACAATTTAGGCAGAGCTGGTGTTTCTTAACTTCTTCCCATTTCTTGGGAACCGATAATTCCTGAAATTTTTCGCATTTAGTAATATAATGTGAGCTCTCGCAATAAACGCATAATGATGGTGTTACCGCTGCAACGTATACGCTTTTGCCTATCTTTTTTCCAGTAGACTTTGCATTGTCTATTTTGCCTTTAGTTCCTTCTACTAACTCTAATGTATGGGCTCTATTTGTTAAGAAATCTAATAATGCTTCTAACGAAGGCATGCTATTTTGTTCTCTTTTGCTTACTTCTAATTCCCAATCGCGTCTAGTTATATAGTCTAATTTGTCACTTAATAGATAAATGAGAATCGTATCTCAGTGTGAAATCGGCTGTTTTAACGCTTCTAGTGCGCGGACGTGTGTACGTATCGAATCTATAAAACTTCTTAAAGCTACATGACTTCCTTTAGTTACTACGGATAAATCAAAAAGCTCTTTAATATGCGTATTGATAATTAATTTTGTGTTTTCGTATCTTTCTTTTATAAGCCGCCATGCTATTTCGTAATTCTCTTCCGTGGTTTCTAACGTATGTATTACTTGTAATGCTTCGCCGGTTAAGGAACTACGTAAATATTGAAATTTCTGTATTTTAGTTAGTCTCGCGTTAGAATCTATTACCGATACGAAGGTATCTTTATACATTAACCATTGGCCGTAGCTACCGTTGAATTTTGGTAGCTGTAGCGTGGGTAGCTTAACCGAAATATTATTTACCTGTTCTGGCGGATACATTATGTGCTCTATATTATTTACCGGCTCGGGTTCTAATAGTTTTCTTGCTATCGCAATATACTTGAAATAGGCCTCTTCTACAGACTGCTGCTCGCGCACTATTTCTGTTTCCAATGCTTGTCTTTCCTCTTGCGTTGCGGGTGGATCCTTCGCCATCATTGTTTCTATTTTCTTCTCCGCGATCTGTGACTGAATTTCATTGTACGAATTATACAAATCTTCCGCTCTTTTATCCTGTCTGGTAACTGTTCTCTTCGTTCTTCTCCGTGCTCTTTGACAAAATTTACAAATTGTGTAATTTGTCTCTTTATGTTTGTTCTTTTGGCTCGTAACTTTTGCAAATTTTCCATTGTCGTATTATGTGACCTACGTTAGCTATTCTAACCTCCTTTATTGTGACTGTTACTTGACTGTATGTTTCTTTCTTCTTTATCGCTATCGCCGCTGATCAGGCTCGAAGGACCATATGTTAATGCTTGGTGGGTTACAATAACTGTAAACTCGAACTCGTATAAAATGCTTCTTTTAATGCAAACTTTTTACAACGTTCTTGTTCCCGTATTTATCGTTAGTTGCCGATTTTCGCAAGTTCTCCTTTCTGCCGCCGTCGCGCGCCGTCGCGTCGGTAATTAATATCGCAAGCTAGGCGGGCTTTTATGAAATCGTGCGGACTTGTATGAATACTTAACAGTTTTATTAAGTTGGGGCAATACCATAATTTTTTTTTATTTAAAACAATTATGTATAATTTTTTGTTAAAATATTAAATTTTTATTTTTAAATAGCATAATTTCTCGATATCAGTATTTTAGTAGGATATAATTAAAAAATTAAAATTATTTTTTACATTATTTTGTATCATTTTTTATTAAAATATTTTTTTAAATTTTTATTTTTACTTAACACAATTTGTTGATATCATTATTTTTGTAGAATGTATAATTAAATAAATTATAGTTTTTTTAATCTAAACAAAATGGTTTATTTTAAACCATTTTGTTTAGATTAAAATAACTTATATGTGTAGAAATCACACTCTTTTGGAAATAGGTTTTTAAATAGTTTTTTAGAGTTAATAATACTATACTATTTTGCAAAGATACTTTTGACGCGGACTTAGCATCTTTTTTTTACCTTTTTTTAAAAAGGTAATTTTTTTAGAGATATCACTCTTTTTTGTAAATGACATTACTCTTCTTAAGCTTTTCCGTTTTATCAAGTTAAGTTATTAGCGACGACGATAGTGAAAAATAGCGACTTAAGAAATGAGGTAAGCAAAGAAGAATTCAATTTTATAGTTTATTATTTTATGATGTGAAATTCTTTTCTTTGCCAGTGGTAAGAAAAACGAGGAAAAGTAATAACTGACTCCAAACCGGCACAAGTGATATATTAATTGACGTTTATTACGTTTCGACCTGAGGTTTAGGTCCTTTTCAAATATATCTATAAATACAATGTGAAGGAACTATTAACAATCATTGAAAGGCGCAAATTTATACATATAAAAATAAAAGCTTACATAATTAGCAGTCCAATAAACAACAAATATAAGATTACAATATTGATGACGATGAATCGATATAGATTTCGTTAGATATAAAAGTCGTCTGATGTTGGTGACAGTAAAGAAAGGACTGAGCAAGATTAAGTTCAGCAACGTGACGTACAATACAAAATTATAACAAATAAGTAAAATAAAATAAGAAGGACATATATATAAAATAGAAAAATCGGGTCAATAGTCTAAGATGTAAATAATAAATAAGAGAAGGTTGTCAAGTAAAAGTAAAAGGTATAAATTATAAAATATTAAATAAAATAGAAAACTCGGGTCAATAGTCTAAAATGTAAATAATAAATAAGAAGAGGATGTGTCAAGTGAAAATAAAAATTATAAATTATAAGATATTAAGGAGTCCGTCGTATATCGCAGTCAAATTCTCCGTGTCTCTTTGGGAGTTGATTGCGAAACTGCATCTCTTGATGAAAAGCATTTCAGCAATCTCCCTTTTTCTTGTATGTGTCTCTTTATGTAAAATTGTAGGATTGTTCCAGTCAAATTCATGGTCATAGGATAATCTATGCTTACTAACGACAGAATGATTCGCTGTGTGTTTTTTGACATCATTCTGGTGTTCCTTTAATCGGGTAATCAGGTGTCGTTTCGTTTGCCCTATGTAGCATGCGTTGCAATTCAAGCAATTAATTTCATAGACTAATTCCGTTTGTTTAAGAACACATAGATTATCCTTGCCCTTCTTTATGATTACATCCAATCTATTACCGATAGAGTACAGCACTTTGAGATTGGCATTCGTTAAGATGCGTTCAATGTTTCTTCCAACTTCTTTAGAGAACGGAATGACAATGCAGTTATTTGCATCGAAAGCAATGTTGTCGTGAGTATTATTGCGTCTGTGCTGTAGTTCCTTGAGTCTTTTGTTAATATGATGGTTTATGAAGAGTTTTGGGTAGAGATTATTGCGCAGAATTTGTTTGATCAATATAATATTACTATGGTGGAATCTCTCGTCAGACAGTAAAATAGCTCTATCCACAAGGTTCGTAATGGTGTTTTGTTTGTATTTGAGCGGGTGATTAGAGATTATTTTATTATTTTAATATCTTCTTTTATGTACAGGATATAAAAATGGTTTCTTTTATATGCGCGATATGAAAATAGTTGCGTAGCAAGAAATAATGCAGTAAGTAATGTTGATTGTTTCCTGCATTCTATCTTGTCTCTCAGCATTTTCATGTATGTATTACATTTCATTTCCTTTAATAATAGTACTTTATGTTATAATTATGTGCACTATTTGGTTTGGAATCGCTGAAAGAAGATAACACAGAAAATATTCGAGATGGTGTATCATCTTTCTCAAAGATGGTCCATTGCAAATGCAAGTTTGGTTTTTTAGGATGATACAACATCTCGAATCTTTTCTGTGTTATCTTCTTTCAGCGATTCCAAACCAAATAGTGCACATAACTATAACATAAAGTACTATTATTAAACAAAATGAAATGTAATACATACAGGATGAAAATGCTGAGAGACAAGATAGCATGCAGTAAGCAATCAACATTACTTACTGCATTATTTCTTGCTACACAACTATTTTCATATCTTGTATATAAAATAAACCATTTTTATGTCCTGTAAATAAAAGAAGATATTAAAATAATAAAATAATAAATTATAAAATTGAATACTTCTTTGCTTACCTCACAATTTTAATTATACTTTTTGAATTATAAAATACTATTATTAAATATTTTAAAATGAAATGTAATGCATAAGGGATGAAGATGCTGAGAGACAAGATAGAATGCAGTAAGTAATCATCATTACTTATCGCATTGTTTCTTGCTACACAACCATTTTCATATCCTATATAGTATTTATAGGATGATACACCATCTCGAATATACATCTCGAATCTTTTCTGTATTATTTCCTTTCAGCAATTCCAAACTACAAAAAATAAAAATCATTCTTATCATATAGCACAATTTTAATAATATAAAATACTATTATTAAATATTTTAAAATCAAAATGAAATATAATGCATAAAGGGTGAAAATGCTGAGAGACAAGATAAAATGCAGTAAACAATCAACATTACTTACCGCATTGTATCTTGTTATTATGTATGTTATAGTGGTATGTTATCAATATTCTCTAATATACATATATATACGAGGGTAGTCCCAGAAGTACCCGACCTGACGTATAGATGGCGGTTGTTGTTTGAAAAAAACCACTATGGCCAAAAGCATCAACCTTATAAAGCTTAAGTTTCAAGTTTCAACACGCTACGTTGTTTAGTATTAGTTTGGCAGCCATCAATAGTGAACGCTCTCACAAGTAACCCTACCCAAGTGTAAATCACCGATTTTTCTGCAACTTGGCATGGTATTAAAACATCGAAAAATATTTGACACGTATTTTTTTATATCGGCCCGTTTTGCATTTTAAGGGTAGAAAACACCCTTTTTCAATAAAAGGGGATGAAATAAATATCTCAAAAAGTACTTATTATATTTTCATGAAACCTGTTACTCGGGGGTTTTCGAGGTCGCTGATTACGAAAATGATGTCAGATTTTCAAAATTCAAAATGGCGGATCCAATATGGCGGACAAAAAACTAAAAATCAATCGAACTTTCATGAAATTTGTCACTCGGTGGTTCTAGAGATCGCTGATTACGAAAATCATGTCAGATTTTCAAAATTCAAAGTGGCTGATCCAATATGGCGGACGAAAGATTAAAAATCAATCGAATTTACTTGGAATTCATTATTCAAGGGTTATCGGGGTCGCTGATTACGAAAATGATATCAGAGTTTCAAAATTCAAAATAGCAAATCCAGTATGGCAGACGGAAAAACTAAAAAATAATCCAATTTGTTTGAAACGTATTAAGGAGGGTTGATACCCTAAAATCTGTTCATCGACAAATATTTTTTTTATAATGCATTTGCGCACTTAAATATCATTTCTAACGAGATTGCTGAAAGGATAGAGGCCCCTTTTTGAAAAAAAAAAACTGTTAAACCAGCATTACTGTTTTTTTTTCATTATATGTTTAATAAATAAAAGTTACAAACTAAATTTGGGGAATTTAATTCAGAGAATTTGTAGAGAATCAAATTCTTAAGAAATTCAGCAAACTTTCATTGAAATTCGTTAATTATTAAAAATGTTAACATTTTTTTAAAGAAGAAAATTTCAGTAGTAAATAAAAAGTATTAATAGAATGAATTTTGGCGATTTAATATTTTTTTTCAGGAAAAAGAGACCTTTTTCCCTTCATCCCCTTCATCGTTAAAAGTGATTTATTGCTATGTGTTTCAAGTCACGAATGAAATTATTTGAAGGATGCAATTTGATTGATTTTTAATTTTTTTATCCGCCATATTGTATCCGCCATTTTGAATTTTGAAAATCTGACAACATTTTCATAATCAGCGATCTCGAAAACCAACGTAAAGCAGCTACAAGATATGTTGATTTGATTTTCCATGCTGTACCAGTCTCGCTCTTTGCCGAACCCAGGAATAACCGACGTGGAGGTGGCGAGATCTATTCCCATTTTTTTTTGTAATTTTTTTGTATTTTTAAACTTTTTTTGGTATTTTTTTGGCATTATTTTGTGTGTTTTTTTTTTTACATTTTTTTGTATTTTTTTTTAATTTCTTCTTTTTTATATTTTTTTCTCAAATTTCTCATTTGTTCATTTTAAGTCCTCACAATAATGTGGCATGTTTTCGTCAGTAATTGCAAAAAAGTGTTGTATGCACATTGATTGTGTGCACCATGCACATCTTATTATGGCAATGTTCACGCAGAAACTGCAGCCTGGCTCACAATTCTTTAAGCAAAATTCTACAGGTGTCTCGCACTTTTCTGGTACTTCTGTCAGGTAACCACTCTTCGACCAAGCGTATTTAAATAAATTCCTAAATCTTGACGATGAAAACTGATTGTGGATTAAAGATTGCATTTTAAGTATATTATTTCGCAAGTGCAAATTCACGTCACAATCGTATAATAAAATTAAATCCGAAAATTGCCTAACAAAATTTTTCCACGGCCTGAAAGCATAAACATCAAGAGGTTGAATGAAACCAGTGGTTCCAGCAGGAATTGTGAGGACTTTGACATCTTTATTACCTTTATCTATAGCGTCAAACTTTCTTTCAGTTTGGCCAGTCCATGAATCTAATAAAAGAATAGATTTTTCTCCAGCATTTGGCAGAAAACATTCTTTAAACCACTTAATGGCAAGATCGGACGTCAATTTCCCTGATTTCGACGCAAATACTACGATGTTGTTTGCCCTATACAAATTTTTTTCTACAATTGGTCCGAATTTACCATTAGGTTCTTGCAGCACTATCAATAAAGGAGACTTTAACTGTCCGTCGGCAGAAACGATTGGCTGGATAGTATAACTATGGGTTAAAGAATTTATTGACTGTGCTATGCATTCAACTTTTGAAGAGCCCTTGAGTGTTAGCGTCCGACCTGCGTGCGTTTCTAAATTAAATCCTGACTGATCCGAATTAAAAACATTACTTTCTCCTATTAATAACAACACTTGTCGCACCTTGGAGACAAATTCATTGGATTTTTGTAATATTTCGTCCCTAGTTGCAGCTGCTTGAAGTTTGGAACGTTCCTGGAGCGATTTTTTAAAAATGAATTATCGCTCTTCTCCTTTCACTGAGGGAAGGCCATGATGCCTAGAAAGAATATAAAAAAAGAGCCGGTCCGATACAGGTGGCGGAAGGCACCCTTACAGGCCAAAAACTACCCCAAAAGACAGGAAAAAAATTCTAAACACTGTAAAAATGAATTGTCGCTCTTCTCCTTTCACTGAGGGAAGGCCATGATGCCTAGAAAGAATATAAAAAAAGAGCCGGTCCGATACAGGTGGCGGAAGGCACCCTTACAGGCCAAAAACTACCCCAAAAGACAGGAAAAAAATTCTAAACACTGTAAAAATGAATTGTCGCTCTTCTTCTTTTATTCATAGAAAGTTTTGGAAATCTTAAAGGATATAGAAGAAAAACAGATTCAATGGAAGTTACGGAAAATCTATTCTGGGCATCGATTCTATATTGTGTGATTTAGTGGAATTGTGCAAGTGTGGACATTTGTTAGTCGTTAACCATTAAGATTATAAATGTTTTAGTAATTTTATTCATTTTTCGCATTTTCGCTACATCGCACGCTACAGAATCGATGCCAAGAAGTAAAAAACATCTGTCAAGGTTACATAAATATTTTTCGCAATGCAAAAAATTATTTTTTTAAACTCTTCATGACAAGCATTGTAGAATATTTTACTACTTTATTACTGTCGTGGATTGTAAATATCTATTAATATATGCCCGTATCAAGAAACGTTTTACAGCTATTAATACAAAACTACATATAAAACTAGCACAGATTTGGAAATATAAATGGCAATAATATTTTAATTTATTATTTTATTATATATCCGTAGATGTGTGTGTGTGTATTGCATTTGTAATGATGACAATAATGGTAAAGAAATTAATTTTCTTATGCATTTGCTTATGGATCAATCAATTTCTTTATGCATATGTTTATGCGACTATGCAAGTTTGTCTGGATAGGCACCCTAAGGGTGCACATGAGCTGCGAAACAGCGGTAATGCGGATCGGCGGAACAGTAGAGGAAAAGAGATATGATAAGTATATCTCATTTCAATTACTGTTCCGCCGATCCGCATGTCCGCAGTTCCGCAGCTCATGTGACAGCACCCTAAAATGCGCGCTAGAGCTTACGTGCGGAAGTTTCGTGTAGGGAGGGGATAGCAGCACTGTACTTCCGTTTATGTGGTGAAGAAGAACTCGGCCTCTTTGGTGCGGACCATGGGACCGTGCGGTTGCGTAAGAATGTGCGCGAGGCGTACGTGGTAAGTTTTCATGTTATTTATATACTGACAATTATTGCAGTATTAAAAGCATAAAGGTAAGAAATAATTAATTTGCAGACACATTTAAGGAAACGCACGTTTATATGCTACATGGTTTAGTGTTACTAAGTATAATTTCCTTCGTCGCATTGCACACTCAGCCACGTGGCAGAAAGCCTTTTCTTATCATGTCTTTGAAAATTATTTACTTCTTACATTTACATTTTTCATACTACATTTTTTTAATATTTTTGAAAACAATAATATGTGGTATTCTACTTCAGATGTGAATATATAATATATATATATATATTTAACATTTATAACCTATTAAAATAGCATGTAATCAGCGTTTTGATATCTTTTTATTATTTTGTAAGTTTCTTTGTGAACCACTTCATTGCATATATTACACATTAAAAGGTATTTTCCAATCACTGTAACTAAATTGATGCCGGA
This sequence comes from Crematogaster levior, assembly GCA_901521435.1. Classification (NCBI taxonomy): domain Eukaryota; kingdom Metazoa; phylum Arthropoda; class Insecta; order Hymenoptera; family Formicidae; genus Crematogaster; species Crematogaster levior. The sequence continues at coordinate 138,035 of CABEGB010000679.1, read as the reverse complement.
ATGTGAAAGTATTTGTTATATTTCTGTTTCAGGTTATATTGTTTTGTATCAAGATAATGTATTCTCATACATATGTTGCATAGTTTCCATTGCTTTAATAATCAATGCTTTACGTATTGCACGTGCAATCAGTATTTGGGTGTTCTCAGCTTATCGCAGAGATAAATTTTTTTCGAGCAACACTGGAAATATTCATGATCGACGTGTATACATTAAGGTATTTGGAATCATTGATTGTATTCTTTAATTTTGTTGTATATGTAATCTTATTCAATCTTCTTACACCTTTCTTTCACATAATTACTTATTTCATAACAGTAGTGCTTTCTCATAAATTTTTCGTCAGGTTATATTTTATATTTATTAAATATACATGATCAAGGTAATCATTACAGTATTTTGGAATCTTTGAATTTATATTGATCATTGAACCTAAATTTCTTTTAGAAATGATTAAGAAGGGTGAAAGTTCCCCAATCGATGCGCTGAATTTTCTCGCGCTCAGGGACATCGCACATCAAAGGAGCCCCATGCATCGCGCAACGATTGACTCGATCGAGCGCGTTCCTCGCAATTGTTCACGCATTCACTGTTCACTGTTCACTGTTTCACAGTGAAAAAAAAAGAAAATTATGACACCCTCGACATTTTGCCAAAGGAACTTTCGTCTCAGAACAATGTCAGGAGTCTACCCTGAAGCGGTAAGTCTGGGACACCCTGTATAAAGCAATATAATAAAAAGTATTATTTTATGCATATTAAAAAATGCTGCATCTGAGAGCGATAAAAATTGAGCCATACATTTTTTTAAAATTACATTACACAATTTTATTTTTCATATTTCATCCATGTTCGAAAACCTTTTATACATAATGCACATCTGTATTTTGTACTTGGATCTTCCCAATTTGTTGCATCATTAAATTTTTTTTTCAAGCACAATTGGTGCACCCAACGACGACAAGTATTGCACATTACTAAAGATATTTTACGATCGCTAAAACAATACTGACAAATTTCTTTCATAGACTTAGATGACGTTAATAAAGTTTCAGCAATAGTCATCCGATATTGTACAGGGTTAAAGTTTTCATCAAAAGATTTCTCGCGTATTATACATTCTAGATAATATATTACATACACTCCACAATTAAATGCATCGTTCTGAAAAGGCCTCTTATTACATATTACTTCACGCCATCTCCGATTACATATATTTTTATTATTCGTATCTATCAGAGAAGTTTCTTTCAAGTATTTTTTAAATGCTGCGATCGCTCGTTTTTTGTCAGAACTTTGTGTCAATTTTGGATCCAGATGCAAAATTGTACTTTTATTTAAATCAATAATCAAAAGATACCAATGCGATGAATATAAATAAGGTATTAACATTACACCGTTAACAGGATTTGTTATATTATACATGCGCCATTGTGCATTTTTAGACATTTTATATAAATCTCCTATCATATAATATGAATAATTTGTAGGAACATATATAAAATTAGTAGAGATGCTGTTTAGGAGAGTAATTGTAAAACAATCAATAATTTTGCCATCTATCCATTTGTTGTCTTTCAAAGAACAAAATTCTTCTGCAATAAGATTATAAGTATCAAATCCTGTTACCGGTGCATTTGTTATTGAGCCATACTGTCCGATTGTAAAACTAGGTTCCTTTGATTCAAAATAATATTCTACATCCAAAAATAGACCGTTATCAAGCGCGTTAGCATGAGTTGAACTTTCACTTAAATTAAATTTTGATAAATCCATTGTACCAGTACTTTGACTAGATAAAGGAGTACTTGTGCAAAAATTATATTTTTTTGCTATTCGTCCTAATGAGCGACCTTCAAAATGACTGTACAAAGGCTTCTGCTTCTTTTGCCACGTTTCTTCTATTAATGGTTCATTAATGTTCTCTACATTACAATACGATACCTTACTTTTTCTGCATTTCTTTACAGGCATGTTTAATTTTAATTCTGCGCAAAGTTGTGCAGTATAATCTTTCATTTTTTTAACAAATCGTCCAATCTTTAAATTAACTTCATTGCGTAATACATTTTTTTTAACAATATTGAAAAAACTTTCTACATTTGCATTGCTTAATCGAATTGTACCAGGTGTAATCAGTTGTAATAGTAACGCAGACCACATTGGAGCAAAAGGCATGTAATGATTCGTAATATAATCAGCAATTTCTGGAGCATAATATTTATTATCTTTAACGCTGTTATCTTGAACAATATTTTTTAAATCACACAATTTCGATATGTATCTTTTAAAAAACGGCGAATCGATAAAAATTCGACCTTCTAGTTTATAATTTTCGTCAAAAATGTCTGCGTTACTCTCCACATCTGAATTTACATGATCTATTTCCTTTTCATATTTATATTTTGTACGAAAGTTATTGATATCATTAATACTTTTATGAGCCTCTTTGGAACAACATGTCAATAATATAGTCATAAATTGTTCATAGCAAAAATCTAAATCCTCTAAAGTATTGCAATGTATCAGTATACCCATGCACTCTAAAATAAGGCTTTTGTTCTGTACATATTTTACAAATTTGTTAGAAATACTAGATGAAATACGTTTTTGAAAGTGTGCACAGCAACTATGTACAACAATTAAATTTGGACGGATATTTTCTTTTTTACTAAGCATTATATAAACTTCTTCTAAATACTGAGATACTGTTATTTTATTCCATTCGTTCATTATTGCATTCATTAATGCCCAACTCCAATCGACAACTATAATTGAGAATAATGGCCAAGTTACACGTTTTATTTGCAAAAAGTGACGAAAAGTTTTTAAAAATATACTTATTGCATTAGTATCGTGTACTGCAGAAATCATTTCAGCTATGGGAAGAATAGTACCATTTTTATTTACTACCATTGCATATATAGAATGCGTTTGCACTTAATATCTTTTGGTTTACGGATAACAGTACCAGTAGCATCAAAATGAATTATAATATCATTTTTATCCAGTATGTTAATTTGTTCCTCTGTATACATATATACATGTAATGGCAAACCCGTATTTCGTATATATGGATCATTAGATTGTTGATCTACAATATATTTTTGAAATAAGTCTGATAAATCATATGAAGAAAGATGTAAATCATTTCTCTTATTTTCTTCCGATTTTGCTTTTTGATATGTACTAAGCTTACGCAAATTTTCAAAATAACCATCTTGAGCAAGCTCAGAGTTCGTATTTTCTAAAGTTTTTAATTGCAACATTCGAGGGGACATATAATTCATTTTTAATTTTGCCTGATCTCGCGCTTCACCTCTTAAAGTTAAAAAAATTGGACGACCTTTGTGTGTTATTTCTGTACATTTTGTACTGGAAACAAATATATCAACTATAGCGTTATTTAAATTGGTAATATCAAATTTAAATTGTTGTACATGACTGCTGTATCTACATTTTGCATATGCTGTCAAAAAAGTAGTGTGGGGATTATGGTATATATAAACGACCGTTTACATATATATGACAGGTAATTCTCTTTATTGATTACAACCAGAGGTTTCTCAGTGGAATTATTTGGCGTCTAGAACAGGGCGGATTGGTGTTCTGTTGCGGCTACGTTTTTCCGGCGAGTGGCAGTGGAGCTTGATCAATTTCGCCTTCCGCTTCCTGCGCCTATTTCCTGTGCGCGTAGTTTGTCTGTAGAGGTCGCTGGCAGGGCCCCAGGTGGGCTTATGGAAGGCGTCGCCGAGGGAACGTATCTCTGGTTCTGGACTCCTTGAAGAGGGGGTCGTGGCGTCGTGTTGAAAGCGCGTTCACTTGCACTCGCGACAAATACGTTCACTTGTACTTACACTCGCGACTGCGGGTTCAGATGTGCTTGAAGTGCCGATTTTCCTGGGTACATTGCTATCTCGCTGGTGCTGCTCTAGGCGCACTCGAACAACGGTCCAGCAAGGAGGTGCAAAGGGATTGGCAAAAATACTCCAACCTTCTACGGCGGTGGAGAGCCGTTACAGTCCTGCTTGTCCCCAGGACAGGGAATCACTGATGATCTCGGTTGGGGGTCCGGTATATATACCGTCGATATTGAATCTTTGACAAGAGAAAGTCGCCGCTTCGTGACCACCTAGTGGCGGCACCCGAACTAGAATCCGGTGGCTCCCCCATCGTTATTGAATCTTCGACACGAGAAAGTCGCCGTCTCGTAGCCACCTGGCGGCGGCGCCCGAACTACAGTTCGGCGCCTCGCTGCGCCGAGCGGCTGCGCATGTGCGGTTGTGTAAACTGTCCGCCACAAGTAGCATTACGTCGTATTCCGCCATAAAACTTTAACGGACATGGAAAATTTAGTAAATGTTTCCATATTGTTTTGGATTGTTTCTCGTATATAATCTTTGTCAATAATTTCATTTTCATCGAAAACTTTATTGCGTTCAATATTAAACTGTCCTTGTAAAATACAAAATTTCTTTCGTATTTCTGATTTTGCGTTGTCTGGAATAAATTCAACGGAACTATCACTATTATTATCACTTATATTATTGTCACTGTAACTTGCGCTGTAACTATTTGTTTTATTTTCAGACTGTATGTCATTATACAATGTTTGGATATTATTTTCATGAAATAGTAATTTAGGCGATTTTGTAGTACGTCGTTGTGGCGTAGTAAAATTATCGCAAGACGATTCGCTATGTACCTCGTTTAACGTTTTATTATTATTTTCTTCGTGTAACAAGTCTGTTTTCATAATACATATTGTATTGCTGCACTGAGATTGTAAAATATTTCCTACAATATCTCGTATGTTTTGAATATTATTATTCCAGATTTTTTTATAAGTTAAATATTTTTTACGATGAAATTTTTTTTTCTGTTTTCGAAATATCTGTAAAAAAGGAATTCATATTCATAGCACAAATATCATTTCAAGAAAATATTATAATGGAATTTTATAAGAAATGAAAAAAAATTTTTTATACATTTTCATGAGACAAAAATATCAAGATACCGTATAGCAAAAAAAATTGGAAAAATATTAATTTATTAACCTATAAAAATGATAATAAATGTTTTTTTTAACACAATTGTGATAAAAAATTACAACTACAAATAAACAATTACAATGTTTTTTGGAAAAAAAAATAATGTTAAACAAGTAAAATTATTTTATCTTTATACTTTCATTCTTTCTAATAGCATTTTTTTTCAGATTGTACTCGTGCAGTGTTTCTATAAGAATAATATTAAAATGTGCACTATTTTCGTGCAAATTTTAACATTGCTTTTATGGAAACACTGCACGAATGCAATCGCCAAAAAAAACGCTATGAAATTCTCTTCAGTTCTAACCTAATATTTTAGAGAAGACACTTACTAATTCGCAAACAGAACCTTTTTCACAAGAATCAAAATTCACATCTTGTACAGATTTTACCACTTTGCATAATATTGCAGCTAGTTTTTTTACTTCATTGCATTCCAAATTTTCGTAATTATCCATATTATTCATGTGATAAACAACACAAAGTGTATATAACTGTACAAAGTAAGAAAGTGTGGACGAATGACTACTGGAAGTGTCGATAACAAATGACTACTGTATGTGGAAGCGTCAATAATAAAAAAAAACAACAATCACTCCCTACATTTCACAACAATTGCGTTTCTTTTGTTATCTTATCAGATATAACATGTATTTTTGACTTTTTCATGGTTTCACAAAAATTGATTAGAAAAAGTTAATTAAAAAGATAATCAGAAAGAAAAACGTGTGTTTGTTATAATAAACCTTTATGATAAACCTTATGATAAACCTTTATGAAAATATTGATAGAAACCTTAAACCTTATGAAAATACCTATGATAGAAACCTTAATAAATATCCTTTCTTCCCATACATTTTTCATTATTATTGTATATTTATTATTATACATTACACCAATATACATTTGTACTTTATGCATTTTAAATACTACTCAAAATATTAAGTTGTTAAGCAAAATATGAAGTTTGCAAGTTTTTATTTTATTTTGCCATTCATCATAAATTATGAAATATGTTTAACTGTGTTGTAATCAACTATTATATGAATTCAAAAATACTTAGCACTACAAAAAGTTTAAACAAAATTTCGTGTTTTCATTTCCATTTTATTTTAACGACATTATATATAATTACATATTTAAAATTACTCTTATATAAGTCTACAAATATTATTAAAGAAATAATTATTACAAATTTATTTTATTTATACACATATATATACATTATGAGTTATTTATATCATTTTACTTTTTCCTTCTACTTTACTACATACATAACAAAATACATAGCAAAAGTTAAAACATTAAAAAAATAGTATCTTAAGAAATATTTTAATACATTTTAATGAGATAAGATCTAAACTATAAATAAAAAAAATACGAGATATACAAAATTTTTGTCTCCAATACAAATGCAATACACACATCTATGGATATATAATAAAATAATAAATTAAAATATTATGGCCACTTATATTTCCAAGTCTGTGTGCTAGTTATTAGTAGGTACCTTTGTATCAATGGTTGTAACACGATTTTTGATACGGACGTATATTATTATATATTTACATTCAACAACAGTAATAAAGTAAATATTACAGTAATAAAGTAAATATTATTCTACCATGCTTGTCAAAGATAGTTTAAAAAAATAAATTTGTTTTGCGAAAAACATTTATGTAATCTTGAGAGATGTTTTTTACTTCTTATCATAGATTCTGTATCGTGAGATGTAGTGAAAATGCGAGCAATGAATAAAGTTACTAAAACATCTTATTGGTTAACGATTAGTAAATTTGCAAGCTTTCGCATTTTCATTACATCGCACGATTTAGAATCGATGGCCAAAATGCAAATTACAAGTCTAGAATTTTTTTCCTGTCTTTTGGGGTAGTTTTTGGCCTGTAAGGGTGCCTTCCGCCACCTGTATCGGACCGGCTCTTTTTTTATATTCTTTCTAGGCATCATGGCCTTCCCTCAGTGAAAGGAGAAGAGCGACAATTCATTTTTACAGTGTTTAGAATTTTTTTCCTGTCTTTTGGGGTAGTTTTTGGCCTGTAAGGGTGCCTTCCGCCACCTGTATCGGACCGGCTCTTTTTTTATATTCTTTCTAGGCATCATGGCCTTCCCTCAGTGAAAGGAGAAGAGCGACAATTCATTTTTAAAAAATCGCTCCAGGAACGTTCCAAACTTCAAGCTGGGAGGGATTTAGCCGACGCACTTTGAAATTGATCTAAAACGAATTTTGATATCTGCAGCAACTTTTCATGCCTACTTCCTTGTTTAATTTGTTCCTCCCATCTGTACAATAATGTAATATTTGCAACTTTTTTAAAATGGTGTTGAACTCTTCGAAGAGGAACGGGTTTCATCTTACCTGAACGCCAAAATTCTACGGCTTTTCTTTTGTACTCAATGTCCATGTCAATTTTCACTTTTTTTGATCCTATTTCTAAAATTTCTGAATCATTTTCGAAATCATCTTCAATGAAAACTGCTTCGGGATGCACGCTTTCGTCATTATAGCATAAAGTATCCCATACCTCAATTGCTACTCTTGTATCTATTGATTCCTTAATTAAATTTGCGATAGAGTTTGCAAGAGATTTTTCATCATCTGTGATGACTGAATCGATATCATATTCCGGCAAATCAAAAGTTTTTTCCAATAAACGTACAACGTTCTTTGGATTTATTGCCATTCTGCTAAATCCTGATCAATATCGAAACACTAAAAACTACAGGGTTAGGAAAGCAAAACACCTAATGTATTTAACATTAATGCGAAATACATGCGAAATGAATGTTGAAATAGTTAATAAATCGTAAGACAAGATATCTGTCCGAATTTAGGTGACAGAAGAGAGGACACGGAAAAGTACAAAGATATAAAAACAATTCAACATCGGCATAGGTATATCGTAGAACTCGGCGAGCGCTCGTCTTTTGTCACATCACCCACATCTTTGGATCCTTCGACACTAATTCATTGCATTCATGCAGTAGGTGTTTTGCTTTCCTAACCCTGTAGTTTTTAGTGTTTCGATATTGATCAGGATTTAGCAGAATGGCAATAAATCCAAAGAACGTTGTACGTTTATTGGAAAAAACTTTTGATTTGCCGGAATATGATATCGATTCAGTCATCACAGATGATGAAAAATCTCTTGCAAACTCTATCGCAAATTTAATTAAGGAATCAATAGATACAAGAGTAGCAATTGAGGTATGGGATACTTTATGCTATAATGACGAAAGCGTGCATCCCGAAGCAGTTTTCATTGAAGATGATTTCGAAAATGATTCAGAAATTTTAGAAATAGGATCAAAAAAAGTGAAAATTGACATGGACATTGAGTACAAAAGAAAAGCCGTAGAATTTTGGCGTTCAGGTAAGATGAAACCCGTTCCTCTTCGAAGAGTTCAACACCATTTTAAAAAAGTTGCAAATATTACATTATTGTACAGATGGGAGGAACAAATTAAACAAGGAAGTAGGCATGAAAAGTTGCTGCAGATATCAAAATTCGTTTTAGATCAATTTCAAAGTGCGTCGGCTAAATCCCTCCCAATTCATGACAATGATCTAAAAAGATGGGCTTTACAGGCAAGAGAAAAAGTCGATTTGTCACGTGATTTATTCACTGCTTCGACAAAATGGATTTATAATTTTAAAGTACAGCATGGAATCGTATCCAGGAAAATTAATAAATTCGTGACTAAAAAACACATGGCAACTAGGGACGAAATATTACAAAAATCCAATGAGTTTGTCTCCAAGGTGCGACAAGTGTTGTTATTAATAGGAGAAAGTAATGTTTTTAATTCGGATCAGTCAGGATTTAATTTAGAAACGCACGCAGGTCGGACGCTAACACTCAAGGGCTCTTCAAAAGTTGAATGCATAGCACAGTCAATAAATTCTTTAACCCATAGTTATACTATCCAGCCAATCGTTTCTGCCGACGGACAGTTAAAGTCTCCTTTATTGATAGTGCTGCAAGAACCTAATGGTAAATTCGGACCAATTGTAGAAAAAAATTTGTATAGGGCAAACAACATCGTAGTATTTGCGTCGAAATCAGGGAAATTGACGTCCGATCTTGCCATTAAGTGGTTTAAAGAATGTTTTCTGCCAAATGCTGGAGAAAAATCTATTCTTTTATTAGATTCATGGACTGGCCAAACTGAAAGAAAGTTTGACGCTATAGATAAAGGTAATAAAGATGTCAAAGTCCTCACAATTCCTGCTGGAACCACTGGTTTCATTCAACCTCTTGATGTTTATGCTTTCAGGCCGTGGAAAAATTTTGTTAGGCAATTTTCGGATTTAATTTTATTATACGATTGTGACGTGAATTTGCACTTGCGAAATAATATACTTAAAATGCAATCTTTAATCCACAATCAGTTTTCATCGTCAAGATTTAGGAATTTATTTAAATACGCTTGGTCGAAGAGTGGTTACCTGACAGAAGTACCAGAAAAGTGCGAGACACCTGTAGAATTTTGCTTAAAGAATTGTGAGCCAGGCTGCAGTTTCTGCGTGAACATTGCCATAATAAGATGTGCATGGTGCACACAATCAATGTGCATACAACACTTTTTTGCAATTACTGACGAAAACATGCCACATTATTGTGAGGACTTAAAATGAACAAATGAGAAATTTGAGAAAAAAATATAAAAAAGAAGAAATTAAAAAAAAATACAAAAAATGTAAAAAAAATGTAAAAAAACACAAAATAATGCCAAAAAATACCAAAAAAAGTTTAAAAATACAAAAAAATTACAAAAAAAATGGGAATAGATCTCGCCACCTCCACGTCGGTTATTCCTGGGTTCGGCAAAGAGCGAGACTGGTACAGCATGGAAAATCAAATCAACATATCTTGTAGCTGCTTTACGTTGGTTTTCGAGATCGCTGATTATGAAAATGTTGTCAGATTTTCAAAATTCAAAATGGCGGATACAATATGGCGGATAAAAAAATTAAAAGTCAATCAAATTGCATCCTTCAAATAATTTCATTCGTGACTTGAAATACATAGCAATAAATCACTTTTAACGATGAAGGGGATGAAGGGAAAAAGGTCTCTTTTTCCTGAAAAAAAATATTAAATCGCCAAAATTCATTCTATTAATACTTTTTATTTACTACTGAAATTTTCTTCTTTAAAAAAATGTTAACATTTTTAATAATTAACGAATTTCAATGAAAGTTTGCTGAATTTCTTAAGAATTTGATTCTCTACAAATTCTCTGAATTAAATTCCCCAAATTTAGTTTGTAACTTTTATTTATTAAACATATAATGAAAAAAAAACAGTAATGCTGGTTTAACAGTTTTTTTTTTTCAAAAAGGGGCCTCTATCCTTTCAGCAATCTCGTTAGAAATGATATTTAAGTGCGCAAATGCATTATAAAAAAAATATTTGTCGATGAACAGATTTTAGGGTATCAACCCTCCTTAATACGTTTCAAACAAATTGGATTATTTTTTAGTTTTTCCGTCTGCCATACTGGATTTGCTATTTTGAATTTTGAAACTCTGATATCATTTTCGTAATCAGCGACCCCGATAACCCTTGAATAATGAATTCCAAGTAAATTCGATTGATTTTTAATATTTCGTCCGCCATATTGGATCAGCCACTTTGAATTTTGAAAATCTGACATGATTTTCGTAATCAGCGATCTCTAGAACCACCGAGTGACAAATTTCATGAAAGTTCGATTGATTTTTAGTTTTTTGTCCGCCATATTGGATCCGCCATTTTGAATTTTGAAAATCTGACATCATTTTCGTAATCAGCGACCTCGAAAACCCCCGAGTAACAGGTTTCATGAAAATATAATAAGTACTTTTTGAGATATTTATTTCATCCCCTTTTATTGAAAAAGCCATGCCAAGTTGCAGAAAAATCGGTGATTTACACTTGGGTAGGGTTACTTGTCAGTACATTTGTAAACATGAAGAAAATTGGTCATCGTTATGTGATACAATATTTTCATTTGAAAGATCTCAGTCCAACCAATATCAAAACTGAGCTAGATTCTACTCTGGGGGAGTCTGCTCCGTCGTTTACAACAATAAAATATTGGATGGCAGAGTTTAAAAGAGGCCGTAAGAGCTGCCAAGACGAACATCGCAGTGGTCGACCAAATGAGGTGACCACGCCAGAAATAGTGACGAAAATCCACAAAATAGTATTGGATGACCGTCGACTGAAAGTACGCGAGTTAGCTGACATGGTAGGCATATCAAAAAGTGCTGTACATCGCATATTGACTGAAAATTTGGACATGAAAAAGCTGTGCGCACGATGGGTGCCGCGTTTGCTCACAATTGAACAAAAACAGTGTCGTGAGGATGTTTCAATCGAGTGTTTGGCGATGTTTCGCAGTAATAAGGCAGAGTTTTTGCGTCGATTCATAACCATGGATGAAACATTTGGGTTCATCATTTCACACCTGAGACGAAAGAACAGTCCAAACAATGGACTGAAAGGGGAGAATCGGCTCCGAAAAAGGCGAAGACAACTCCATCGGCTGGCAAGGTTATGGCGTCAGTTTTTTGGGATGTGCGTGGGATAATTTTCATTGATTATCTTCAAAAAGGAAAAACAATCAACGGCGAGTATTATGCGAACTTATTGCAGCGTTTGAGTGATGAAATCAAGAAAAAACGTCCGCATTTGTCGAAAAAGAAAGTGTTGTTTCATCATGACAATGCACCGGCTCACAGGTCCGTTATTGCGATGGCCAAAATCAATGAATTAAAGTTCGAATTGCTTTCTCACGCACCCTATTCACCAGATTTACCCCCCTCAGATTATTATCTATTTCCAAACTTGAAAAAATGGCTGGGTGGTAAAAGATTTGCTAACAATGAAGAGGTGGAGTCTGCGGTTGATGGCTATTTTGAGGAACTCGATGGTTCTCACTATAAACATGGTATCGAAGCTATTGAACATCGGTGGGAAAAGTGTATCGAGCTAAAAGGGGACTATGTTGAGAAATAAAGATATATTTTTTCAAAATTTTTGTGTTTTCTTTGTTAGGCCGGGTACTTCTGGGACTACCCTCGTATATAGTGGCAGCTTTCTTAAAGTTATCCTGATCTTTCTCAAAGATGGTCCATTACAAATGCAAGTTTGGTTTTTTAGGATGATACACCATCTTGAATCTTTTCTGTGTTATCTTCTTTCAGCGATTCCAAACCAAAGTGCACATAATTATAATATAAAGTACTATTATTAAACGAAATGCAATGTAATACATACAGGATGAAAATGCTGTGAGACAAGATAGTATGCAGTAAGCAATCAACATTACTTACTGCATTATTTCTTGCCACACAACCATTTTCTTGTATATAAAAGAAACCATTTTTATATCCTGTATATAAAAGAAGATATTAAAATAATAAAATACAATAATAAACTATAAAATTGAATACTTCTTTGCTTACCTCATTTCTTAAGTCGCTATTTTTCACTATCGTTGCCGCTAATGACTTAACTTTCGTTTATCGCCGTCACTTACTAAATTTTGCACAAATTCAAGACTTACTTTTTTCTCATCTCTAACATATCCGATAATTTGTAAAGAACATGATGCAGATTAATTTTCACTGCACCTTTTCATTGCACCTTGTCATAGTATAGAAATTATTCTATTTTTCACTTTACTTTTCACTATCGTTGTCGCTAATAACCTAACTTTCGTTTATCGACGTCACTTACTATATCAATCGATTATCGATCACACTATACGATCGATCACACTCTCAGAGCATCACTAGCGCGATCTTGTGTCGAATGCCTCAACAGTACGTTTTTACGGTCGACGACGGCGATGAGGAAGACGACGTTTCTTAAATGATATTTTTCACATTTGGACTTTGCGTCGTAATAGCTCGATTTATAGAGCATGTAACCCAAAAATAAAAACACTTTTATTATATAATTCGACCCCGCTCTATCGATTGAGACTACTTAGAAGTCGATCCGTTGAGCGGATATATGAAAACCAGAAATATTGAGTGCTCTCAACTGACCGACTCGCGTAATAAGACACGGTAGTGTCTGTCTTGTGCTTGCGCGGACTTAGCACAAGACACTACCGTGTCTCTTGATAGAACAGTTCCTGTGTTATTAGATGTGCAACTTTTGAAGAGTATTAGACTCTTGTTACATTTTCGAGAAAAAGCTAAAATTCCATCAAGCAATCCTTTCTTATTCGGGTTACCTAGTACTACTAAAAATGGCTATAAACATTTACGAGCTTGCAAATTAATGCGAGACTTTGCAAATATATGTGAAGCAAAAAATATTTCCACACTTCGTGGTATTACGTTGCGCAAACACGTTGCAACAAAATGCGTGGATTTAAATCTATCAGATAATCAAGTAACGAAAGTAGCAAATTTCATGGGTCATCATGAACATATTCATAAAAAGATTTACAGGCAACCCGTTGCTAAAGTCGATATACTAGAAATGTCGAAAATTTGAGAGAAAGCTCAAGGCGCGGATACAACGGCTTCTAATGAAACTGATGTAACTATGAATAGTGAAGGCAATAATCTTTCTTTCAATAAACAAGGTTAGTGATTGAATTAAAGTTTTTTGAGTTTTTTGATTGAATAAATCGTTATTAACCAATTATACCTTTGTTTGTTATATGTATTATATGAAGATTACGTATCATCAGATATCTCAATAGAAAACTCGGAAGAAAATATGTACAGAAAGAATTTACAGGAAAAAAGAGGACAACAAATAAAACAGAAGGAAAACACATTGAAAGATGGAAAGAAAAATAATGCAATAAAAAACATGCAAAATATACAGAAAAATGATTAAAAAAAAAACGAAGGTATTTTTTACTTATTTATACTAGTAGTTATATTTTACTATCTAGTTACTTATTAATGTTTATTTTATGTACAATATATAATAAATAAATTTTTGACGGAATTCCTTACAGAGAAAAAACAAGTTATTTTAAATCCGAAACAGAATATTTACTCTAAAAAGAAGGGTCTAATTTATCGTAAGTATATGTCAATCAATTATTTCTACAAATTACTTTTTTGTTAAATACTCTTACATAAAAACGTTAACTTAACATATCTTGTAGTATAACTTCATTTATCTACGAATATATTATTCTTGCATTTTTTACATTACTTTCATATTTTTTTTCTTCCATATAGGAAAGGATTCGGACAGTGATATATCAGATTACATAATAAATACGGATTCAAATAGCTCTAATGAAAATCTCATAACCTATGCACAAAAGGAAAATCAACTAAAAAATCAAATTACATGTAAATAAATAATGATTTAGATTACATTAATATTAATTATTACTTTTTAATTATTACTTAATTATTTTTTTCATGAATTATATCTGCATTTCAGGCCGTGAAAATAAAAAAAAAAGACGGTGGACAAATAAAGAGATAACAGATACAAATATGTATTTTTCGAAATATATGCGCAAAAGAAAATTGTCATCATTACAAGAAATAGAAAGAATTAAAATCACATATAACGTTTTAAAGGATAGAAAAGTGGACGTAATTAAAACATGGTTGCACAATCAATTAAAGAAAATCAAAGCTAGCAATGAATAAAATTGCGTACCTATTCATGATTTTATTTTTTAAATCAGCCAATTAAAAGACTGACATCTTATAAAAATTTGGATTAAGTTCTAAGTTTTGAATACTATTCTTTTTTGTTATTAATATAAATAATGATCAATACTTAAATACATATGCGTTTTATGAAATTGTAAACATTAAAACCATATGTTTGCAAAAAACTACAATTAAATATAAGTACATTTATTATTAAGTGTAAGTAATTTTATAATTTTATTTTTTAAGTATTTTTTTATTTGCAAGACAATGTAAAATATTACATTAAGTTTTTATTTGACAGTTTTAAATTTCTCAGTTTTTTAGTTTATTTTGTGTATAGAATACATATCTTATATCTGAAATTATTTATATTAAAAATTAAATTGGTAATTATTTACTATAGGGGAGGCAGCTCCGATGGCCTTGACCTTGACATATGTTGTCAAGCTCATGACCCCTAGTAACTTTTCCTTATGACTTAAACGGCGCTCACCTCTCATTAAAAAGTTATTAACAAAAAAAGCTTCTGCAATTTTAGTTCGCACGGAAAGTCGCAAACCCATGTGGAACAGAACAATTACAGATCTTGTTTTGGGCTGTAGCAGGGGGTGGGGTGGGGTGGATGTCGGTTCGCGCGGAAAGTCGCAAACCCATGTGGAACAGAACAATTATAGATCTTGTTTTAGGTCGTAACAGGGGGTGGGGTGGGATGGATGTCGGTTCGCGCGGAAAGTCGCAAACCCATGTGGAACAGAACAATTATAGATCTTGTTTTGGGTCGTAGCAGGGGGTAGGGTGGGGTGGATGTCGATTCGCATGGAAAGTTGTAAATACAAAGATAGGAATGTAAACAGTACCACTATATCGATGTATCTCACATATTTCTCAGTTATCAGTGACTACTGAAGCTATAAAGTAATTCCAATTTCCATACATCATGCTATTCCATGAGTTTCTTCATTTAACACATAATTATCAAGAACTAATTACATTTCTGGTGCAAAAGAAAGTTATTCGTGGTCAAATAAAGTGTCCTCGGTGCAATAAAATTGTGCATTTAAATATAGAGCAAGAATCGCTTCTTATCCATTGCACTAATACATATTGTAAACAAGTTCGTCGCAAAAAACGAATTAGAAAAACGTGCAATTTTAAGATCAGTGCTTTAACTAATACATGGTTTGCACGAGCTACACTGGATTTGCAGAAAACTTGTCGTTTAATTTGTTATTTTTTATTACTAAATTCTCCACGACAATCAATTTTACAAGCAGAACTATCTATTTCATCTCGCACAGCAGTTGATTGGATAAATTTTTGTCGGGAGGTATGTTCTTTATTTTCTATATTGATATATATTGTTATTGCAATAATTTTTGAAATAATAGTTGAAATTTCTCATACAATCATCTATATCACCCACATATATTTCAAGTGTATTTTTATATAGCTTTTGGCACAATGGTTTTCGCATAATGAAGAGCAAATTGGCGGTCCAGACATTATTGTAGAAATAGACGAAGCTAAATTTGGAAGACGCAAGTATCATCGAGGACGTCTTATTACTGGTCAGTGGTTATTTGGAGGTATTGAACGACATACTGGCAAATTATTTGTTGTTCCTGTTGAAAAACGTTCATCTCAGATCCTGATTCCAATTATACTTCATCATATCGCACCGGGCACTATTATCTACAGCGATTGCTGGAGAGCATATAATGGATTAAAAGATCACAATTACATGCATCGAGTTGTAAACCACAGCGAACATTTTGTAGATCCTCATACAGGAGTTCACACGCAAAATATAGAACGTTTATGGCGTGATATTCGAAGTGGAATACCAAAATATGGAACTCGTGAAAATCATTATACACATTATTTGGCTGAGTTTATGTTCAAACGTAAATATCAGTACTGCGACCGTATATGCAAATTTTTCGATATAATGGTAACATTTTATCCGCTTAATGAGAACAGTCCAACATCTGCAACTGATGAATAAATAAAATTTTTTCGCATGTCCATTGACTTTTTTTATCACATTAATTATGTACTGATCCAAAACAAGATCTATAATTGTTCTGTTCCACATGGGTTTGCGACTTTCCGCGCGAACCGACATCCACTCCACCCCACCCCGTGCTACAGCCCAAAACAAGATCTATAATTGCACAAACCTTTTTTTGTTAATAACTTTTTAATGAGAGGTGAGCGCCGTTTAAGTCATAAGGAAAAGTTACTAGGGGTCATGAGCTTGACAACATATGTCAAGGTCAAGGCCATCGGAGCTGCCTCCCCTATAGTAAATAATTACCATTAAATTTTTATTTTATTTTTATCTAATAAATATTGAAAATTTTTTTGTTATTCATTCATTCAAAATTTAATTCAATACTCATGTTATTCATAAATATAAAAAATACAAAAATATAAAAAATTGAAACTTGTTCTAATCACCCTGTATATATAATATTTTTGATAAATTCTTCATATATGGCACATTCTAAATAAGGAAAGTATTATTTTTCTTTCTAAATGCAATATTAACAAAATAATTTTTTACCTTGTTTTTGATTTAATAAATTTAATTGAATTCTTGAAAGTATGGCATGTTCCAGGACCAGTAAACCTTTTTTAAAAATATGATGTCTTTTTATCCAATTCTATTTTTTATTCAATTCTATTCTACTCAGTAAAGTAAAAGAAACTTTTGTATTTCTTATCGTTAAACGGGATATACTTAAAAAAATTATAAATATAAGCGAATAAATAATAATGATGAATTGGATGTACAAGCAGGTTCCAGGTCTGTGCATCTGAATATATGTGCATTTTAATGTACAGACTCGAAATCTGCCATTACGTTCGCATAATGTAAATCCTCGTACTTCCACGCATGTTTTTGTAAAAAGCTTTACGTATAAAGTAATTTCGTAGTGGTAAAATTTAAAATCTACAATTTAAAAAATACCGATATAAAACCGACTTTTTGTATGGAACTGTAGATTTAAGGACATTTTTGCTTTTATCGCCGAATAATAAAAATTTGTCGGAAAAGTATTATATGACATATGTATTCTGATATTCATATAAACATCAAGCTGTTGTCTCACAAATCGGTTATCTTTATTTTTGACGAAATAATTTACGTTTTTATATTTATGGCATGTTCCAAGACCGACAAAATTTTTTTTAACTATAGTATTTCTTTACGCATAATGTAAATTCTCGTATTTCCACGCACGTCGTAAAAAGTTTTACGTATAAACAGACTACTTTCGTAATAGTAAAATTTAAAATCTACAATTTAAAAAATACCAATATAAATTTTTATATGTAATACTATCGTACGTTTTGTTCTTTTTTTTTTTAGACAAACTATTATTTATTCTTAATATATGGCACATTCTAAATAAAATATATAGTATATATATATATACAGGGTGTCCCAGAACTCGCGTGACGCCCGTTACCGACGTATTCTTCTTGACATTTAGATAATAACATTTTAAAGCGACAAAATACCACTTATCATTCTCTCTCTAACATCGATTCCTCCAAATGGATCGTAAACATTAGCAATAAAAGAGTTCCAGATTCGGTATTGAAATTCTTGAGTTTGGGTGACAACTTTTGCCTTCCTTTCAATAAAAATGATAAGAATAACCGCACACGATTAGTTGTGGATACTATCAAAAATTTCGAGAGTTGCGCCAGTAAATTAAATAAGAACGTAGAGAATGCAACGCGCAGTGCCATTTGTAACCGTTTGACAAATTTTTAAGTACCGACAGACGTTTGAATTCAATAGATAGATTTATCCTCAGAAACTCGCATATTTCTAAAGAATTTTTACATCACAATCCAGACTTACTAAATCCGACAAGGGTCAGATAACTGTCATTATGGATCGCGGCGCGTACAACACACAGATGAAAATTTGGTAAAAGTTCATATTCACAGACCCCCCTCCGATGACCTTGACCTTGACATATATTGTCAAGGTCAACCCCCTGAGTGACCTTCAGAAGGTTTTAGCCGTCGCTCGTTTTTTATTAAAAAGTTATTAACAAAAAAAATTTGGAAAATAATGAATTTGAAACACACACAGACATGCAAAACTTAGCTTCGCATGGCAAATTGCAAACCCATGTGGTACCTCACTTTGCATTAAAAAGTGTACGCGTGGAAACAGTGTGTTCCGCCCCCCCTACGGGGGGGCTCCACTACTGAAAAACTACACACATAGGTGCGCGTGGAACTTGCTTCGCGTGGAAAGTTGTAAACCCATGTAGAACCCGCAACTTTCCACGCGAAGCGAGTTCCACGCACACCTATGTGTGTAGTTTTTCAGTAGTGGAGCCCCCCCGTAGGGGGGGCGGAACACACTGTTTCTACGCGTACCCTTTTCAATGCAAAGTAAAGTTCCACATGGGTTTGCAATTTTCTACGCGAAGCGAGTTCCACGCACACCTATGTGTGTAGCGGTCACCTATGGGTGAAGCTAAGTTTTACGCGTTTTTACTCTTAGCAGATTATCAGAATGTTATCTACGAAAATCTATCGTATACTGGTTTATTTTCGGATACCGTTTCAAAATCATAAGAAATATCAACAACAGTAGGAATGCCATGTACACACACAGTGTCGTGAAACGTCTTTCATATCTTGTAGCAGTTCCTTTTCTGATCTAGTAGAAATTTTTTGAAATAATGACATCTTTATATCCATTAGCTTCTGTATCAACTAATTAATAAATTGAAATTTTTATTTTAAGGGGTAACACCACTGTAGATTTTTTAAAAAATCGATTTTTTTTTTTTTACTTAAAAAATACTTTGAAGTCTGTAGAATATGAGGTAAAAACTTTTATACCTGGAAAAATTTTTTTTGTATGAAATTTCGTGGTTTTTTCCAGGCGCCTCGCGCGTCTCCAAAATGACTATTCGCATTAGCGCGCGCACCTGCTCAGAAGGTACTACGTATCGACTTGCCTAATAATTTCAAGCTTTTCTAATGCCCTACTAGAGGTTGCTAAATGTCTCTTACTATTTTCAGCTAGAGTTTTAAGCGGGAAACACAGACTTTTGCATAATGCATAATACATATGCATAAGAAATTCGATTGGTCGAATTCCTTATGCACATGCTAACGGACCAATCAAATTTCTTATGCATATGCGTTATGCGTTATGCAATGGTCTGTGCTCCCCGCTTTAATTTAGAATAATTTTTACACAGAAGTACGTTAGTATAGTCGGTATACTTTGTTGACAAACGCACGTGTTCCTGGCTTTTTGCGATTTTTTGTGTGTTTCTCTGTGTTTATACAATAAATTATAGTGTGCTTTTAATAAGTTAAAATGAGCGATAAAGTGTATGTGGGCAAAAAAGGTTCGAAAACATCGTATCCAACGCGGCGTCGGAGCAACGCGCCAAAGCGACCGTTGAATCGATACGAGGCCGAGAAAGATTCTGAAGGCGTCAGTGCTTCTGCAAAAAAACTAGAGAAATGTAGTAATGAATTTGACATTAATTATGGATTTGGCTATAGAATCATAAATTTTTTGATGGTTTTTTCTGCAATTGCGGAGCACGTTCGTTGTAAAACGTGTGGCTCAAGCATAAGTTTCCAAGAAAGAAGTCCCCGTGGTCTCGGCTTCAAAATTGTCATTGTTTGCCCAAATTGCCCGGCAGTTGAAATCCCAAGCTGCAAATATATACGAAATGCTTACGAAATCAATCGTCGAATTGTACTTGCGATGCGGCTTCTCGGAGTAGGGCTGAATGGCATAATAAAGTTTTGTGCTTTCATGGAGTTACCGCGGCCAATTTTTCAATCATTTTACGATCGCGTAATAGAAATGATTTTAACAGCATCAGCTACTGTTCGCGAAGTTTCGATGAAAAAAGCAGCAGACGAAGAGATCCGCAAAAGCCGAAAAAAAGGAGA
The DNA here is from genome assembly GCA_901521435.1 of Crematogaster levior. NCBI lineage: Eukaryota > Metazoa > Arthropoda > Insecta > Hymenoptera > Formicidae > Crematogaster > Crematogaster levior. The sequence continues at coordinate 117,371 of CABEGB010000679.1, read as the reverse complement.
ATTTGAAGGAATTACTGTATCTGGCGATGGTTCGTGGAGGAAGCGTGGATTCTCGTCTCTTTTCGGCATTACGTCCTTGATTGGTTGTCATACTGGCAAAATTTTAGATGTTCAAGTAAAATCAAAATACTGCAAACAGTGCGAATATTGGAAAAATAAAAGCGAAACAAGTGAATATGAACAATGGTATGCAACACACGCGGACGAATGCCAAGCAAACCACCAGGGCTCGGCTGGGAAAATGGAGGTAGACGCGATGGTAGAAATGTTCGCACGCTCTGATCGTTTGTATGACGTTAAATACGCAAATTATATCGGTGATGGAGATAGTAAAACCTTCAAGGGCATCGTGGAAAGTCAGCCATATGATAATTTTGAAATAAAAGAAAAGGAGTGCATCGACCACGTACAAAAAAGGATGGGCAATCGATTGCGAAATTTAAAAAAGCAAGTGAAAGGACTCGGTGGAAAAGGCAAATTGACGGCTAAATTAATAGATCAGTTGACCATTTATTATGGTTTAGCTATACGCCGTAATTGTGACTCCATCGAAAATATGAAAAATGGAATATGGGCCACTTTATTCCACAAAATATCGACCGATGCGAACCCGCAGCACGACAAATGCTCGGAGTCTTGGTGTGAATGGAAGAAGGCGAAAGCGACGGGTGCCCTGGATTTATTTTCTCATAAGCCGCCTCTTCCTCAAGAAGTATTTAATGCTGTAAAGCCTATCTACGAGGAATTAAGCCGAGACGAGTTATTGAGCCGTTGCTTGGGAGGCTATACCCAAAATAATAATGAAAGTTTCAACGCCACCGTATGGAAACTAGCTCCCAAGATATTCTCGAGCGGTAAAAACGTACTCGATATTGCAGTAAATATCGCTGCATGCAACTTCAACGATGGCTTGACAAGCATCTTAGAAATCATGAAACAGCTAGACATGGAAATTGGCGTTCAGGCATACAATTTCTGCATGGAGGCCGATGCTTTACGCATTAAGTACGCTGAGCGCTCGTTGAGTGATGCGGCGAAAGAGGCGCGTTCCTCGCTAAAATCGTCGAGAAAAGAAAACGAGGATGAATTTTTGAACTTGGAAGGGCAGCTTTACGGTCCTGGGATTGCAGATTAATGGTAAAAAATTTATAATACTTGAATTTTTCATTTTTTCACGTCTAAAACTCATTTCCAAACTTTAAACGCGTTTTTCTCAAAACATGATTTTTTAAATTGGCACGCACCATAACTCGAACAATTTTCAATATTTTTGTTTGAAATTTTAACCACACATTGAAAACAACATTCTTAAGAGAAACACGTAGGGGTTTTTCGATAAATTAATTTGAACAATTTTTATGAACAAATAAAGGCCGTTTTTTTTATTGAAATTTCAACTTTTTATTTCAAACACTTACCAAAAATTCAAAAATTAATATTTTGAAAATCCCCTACGTGTTTCTCTAGCTATACTAATGTAGATTTAAAAAAAAATTTTTTTTTTTGCAGATCAAAATTTACACCACTTATGCTGCGTGCCGCGAAGCGCCTTTTTTTCAAAACGACGTCCGAAAACGATTGTATCGTCGCCATTTTTAATTATTTTTCAATGAAAAATTTTTTTTTTATATTTCAATATATAGCCAACAAGATACTTAAAAGGTTTTTTCTTATCACCTTTCCTTCCATCACAAAAAAATTCGTGAAAAAACCGTTTTTTTCGAGCGTTTACAGTGGTGTTACCCCTTAATGTTAATTTTTGCGGAACTAAATTCACTCTTTCCCAAACTTTTTTTGTTAATAACTTTTTAATAAAAAACGAGCGACGGCTAAAACCTTCTGAAGGTCACTCAGGGGGTTGACCTTGACAATATATGTCAAGGTCAAGGTCATCGGAGGGGGGTCTGTGAATATGAACTTTTACCTGTATGAGCATTTCTATGTTTTTTGGGTCGGGGTGGGGTTGAAATTTTAATTTTTATACAAAACTAAGATGTATGTGTATTTCTATGTTTTCTGGAACGCTTAAAGCGAATTATGATTTATGTTCAAATCATAACCGTGTTTATTTACCCTCCTTATTTTTTGAACTTGACATTTCGACACAGTCGAAATATTTTAATGTTTTTCTCTTCTGTTAGCTCTTTCTTTCCTTTTTGATTGTTTTCTTTTTTTGTCCTTTTTTTCAAATAGAATTGAATCAGTATCTACTTTTGCGACTAAGACACCTCCACGCGGTGAAGGCGGATAACAGGTAACTGGCTAAGATCTTAGGTTAAAATCACGCCTTCATGGCAAAAGTAGGAAAAAAAATTACGATGCAGGGGAGGGAGACTCCAGTATCGGCGGCAGGTCTGGGTGAGCAAGCGGGCCCGCTGGCGTCGTCATCAAACAACCGCAGCTCTGAAGTAGTGGGCAACTTGGCTACTTTGAAGTTTAATGATTCAAGAATGAAAACTAATGCGAAAGTGGTTTTAAGTCGGTGCGAGTTAAAACTAAAGGCAGCTGTTGATGATGGACCGGGGAACCATGCAATGAGTGTATCTACACAATGTGATATGGACGTTGAAGATGATTCCATTCATACTTGTAACAAGGACAATTCCATGTTCTGTTATATATGTGGTAAGTTTGAGACAAAAACTCTTCGCAGACTTTTTTCAGAGTATGAGGAAAAATATAAGTCTTTTTTTTCATTGCAGGTCGCAAGTAATCTAGGCAATACATGGGTACCAAGTAGCATCTGTAATAAATGCAGGAAAATGTTAAATCGTCAGTCGTCCAATTCTAGCGCCAAAAATTCCATGAAATTTCCTGCTGTATGGAAAAAGCCTCGAACTCAAAAGGATTGTTATATTTGCACGATTGAATTTAAAGGTATGATGACACCCAAACACGTTACATATACAATCTCTCCATCCTTTACTCCTCCAGTTTTTAATGATATTAATATTATTTCAGCCAGCAATAATGAAATGGATTTTACTAATGACGTAGTTGAACATGAGAGTCAAATGGATGTTGATGAACCTAGTGAGGATTCAAGCAGTACTGAAAGTGAAAATGAATCGAATTCTGACAGTGATGAAATTAGTTGTCACTTTAAACGAGATCGGCCCGTGAAGCCTTGGGATCAGAAAAAACTTAACGATATAGTAAGAGACTTGGGGTTACCGAAAGATGCTGCAGAATACCTTGCGTCAAATCTGAAGAATGATGGACTTTTGGCTAAAGGTACAAGTGTTTCCTTCTTCCGAAATCGTGAAAAAGACTTTCTTCCTTTTTTCAAGAAAGAAGAATCTCTCGTCTATTGCACAGATATTCGAGGCCTCATAAATTGCTTGAAACCAAATATTTACAAGAGTGAAGAATGGAGACTCTTTATCGACTCTTCTACCTGCAGTCTAAAAGTCGTACTATTACACAACACGAACGAGTTAGCTTCGATACCTATAGGCTATTCAGTAAATATGTCAGAAGAATATAGTTCAATGAAACTAGTACTTGAAAAAATAAAATATACGGAACACAACTGGCAAATTTGCGGAGATTTGAAAATTTTAACGATTCTTTTAGGGCAGCAAAGTGGTTTTACGAGGCACCCATGCTTTTTATGTCTATGGAATAGTCGAGACCGCGAAAAGCATTATACAAACTATGAATGGACTGCTAGAGACTCTTTAGTTCCTGGCTCAAAGAATATTCTCAACGATCCTCTAGTATCGCCTACAAAAGTTCTACTGAAGTCCTTCCTCCACTCCATATAAAGCTCGGCTTGATAAAGCAATTCGTCAAAGCATTAGACAAAGAGGGGTCCGTTTTTACGTACATCCGAAGCAAGTTCCCGAACAAATCAGAAGCTAAAGTTAAAGAAGGGATTTTTGATGGACCCGAAATTCGGAAGCTTTTGATTGACACTAAATTTACCAAATCAATGAACGTAAAAGAAAAAAATGCATGGCTTAGTTTCAGAAGTGTAGTAGAGAATTTTTTAGGCAATAAAAAGAGTCTTGATTACAAAGAAGAGATAAAGAAGCTACTACTGAATTATAAAGAACTTGGTTGCTTAATGAATTTAAAACTACACTTCCTCGAGTCACATGTAGACTACTTTCCGGAGAACTTAGGTGACTACAGCGAGGAACAAGGTGAAAGGTTTCATCAAGTTTTGAAAAAAATGGAACAGTGTTCCAAAAAAATGGAACAGCGTTATCAGGGTAAGTGGGATGTTAACATGTTAGCAGATTACTGCTGGAATCTGAAAAGGGATTTGCCAGAACAGAAGAGAGCTAACAAAAGGAAACCTCTAAGAAGATCGTTTGAAAGTAAGAGAGTTCGATATCATAGAAAGAAGTGAATGCCGAATCGTGAGAGGCAAGGGGACTCACGCTAATCAAGCACCCCGAATCGTGAGAGGCAAGGGAACTCACGCTAATCAAGCACCCCAAAGGGAACAAAAATCTACTACGTCCACGTCGTTGTTCCTGGATTGCGCTAAAAGTAGAACTGAATCATGGATGTATCTAGTAGCCAATTACTTTAAATTGGTGATTTGTTGACGTTTACAATATAGGAGCTAGTGGTACTCTTGAACTGTTTTTATCAACGAGTGATTGACTTTGCATAGTTGGAGCTTTGGGCTCATGAAAATCTTGGTTCTCCTCTTAACTCCGAGAGATTACTTAGATATGGACGAAGCTGGGTCTTTTCAGATGATTTTTAGGAAGTATTGGGGGATACTTAAATGAATAAACGTTATTTTTTGTAGACATAATTCGGTTTCAGCGTCCTAAAAAACATAGAAATGCACATACATCTTAGTTTTGTATAAAAATTGAAATTTCAACCCCCCTCCCCCAGGGGGTGGTACGGGGGTGCTAGTGGGTGAGAGAAAGGTTTCATCTACTTTTCATGGTCATATTCAGTTTCAGCATCCTAAAAAACATAGAAATGCACATACATCTCAGTTTTGTATAAAAATTGAAATTTCAACCCCCCCAGGGGGTGGTACGGGGGTGCTAAAGAAAAAATGGGCAATTGAAATCATTTTTTATGGTTATATTTGGTTTCAGCGACCCCAAAAACGTAAGATCCATTGGATCTACCTTCTGGGTCTGAAAATTTTTTTTTTTGTGTGCCTGTGTAATTATTCAACTACAACAAATTGTTTATGTTCCCCTACTCTTGACGTCCGTATTCTTTTATCATTTAACCGCGACAATAACTGTCATTCGTTGTCACTCAGTCGCATTTTAGCAGTCATGAACTATTGACACGTCTGTTTTAACTAGACATCTTTGTAACATTGTAGTTTTATTTTATTATACAATGTAATTTCTGCGGCATTATTCTAAATTGTAAGTAACAAATCTGACTTTTATACACATTTATTGTAACACATATTATTGTATTGTTTTTTGGTTTTTATTATATTGACAGATACACTTGATAAGGACCAAATCCCATGGTCGAAACGTTGTGTTTTTAATAAATGTATCAATTGCCAATTTGCACGTCGGTTATTGCCTCCATTTTCCTGAGTTTATTATCACTGGCGAAGAGAAGATTATTCATTCGATTCATTATTTTATGCAAAAAATATCAAGATAAGAGTATCGAAAATTGATTATTGAATACAGAATACTGTTTCAATATTTAATTTTTACATAATACATGTTATATATAATTATATGTTATATAATTCATGTATCGTATATCATGTATTGTTATATGTTATATAATTCATGTATCGTATAATAATATCAACTAATTCATCATGTATTTTACAGAACAACCAAAAGCGAGCAGCTCTTGCTGCAGGTAGAACAGTTGCAGCAGCTGCAAATTTTGCAGCAGCAGCAGCAACATCAGCAGCAACAACATCAACAGCAGCTACAGCTGCAACATGAGCAGCATCAACAACAGCTGCAAATGCTGCAGCAGCAGCTGCAAATGCAACAGCAGCCACAACAGGCATAGCAGCAGCAACAGCCACAACAGCCACAGCAGCAGCAACAGCCACAGCAGCAGCATGGTATGTCACACATACATATGTATACGTACATACCCTAGTAGAAATATTTTTTCGAAAATGTTCTGAAATTTATTTAAAATGGGGTTTCTCAATTAACCCTGATTGATTCATTATTTCAACTTAATATTATCAAAAGTAACAATTTTCAATAAAATTTTATAATATTTAATATTTTATACTTCATTTTTTAATCACTTTTTAACAATACATTTAACAATATATTTGTACAACATACATTTAACAACAATATACATTTAATAATATATCTATTAAATAGCATTACATTGAAATTTATAAAGAAAGTAAATTTTAAGTTATTTTGAGATACTTTTTTAGTAATTTTTTAATAATTTTTATTTCAATTTCAATGAACAGTAAAATAAGAGTTATAGAAAAAATATTGAATTAATCTCTAAATAAATTTTAATTTTCCTGTTGGAGATTTGAATCTCGCGGTCGACGTTGCGCCTGGAGTCGCCTACATGGCGTATAGTACTTTTAACATTCTATGTGTGGAGACACTGTCTCGTCAGTGGTCTCGCTCTCTCTCTCGGCGCCATTATTAAGTCGCGGTAGCACGTCTCCTTCTCTGTATTACTTTGAGTGTTTAATTAAGAATATACTTTCGTATAAACGAACATTATCGGGTATCGTTATTCCCACTCGCCCTCAACAGGTTATGGGCCCAGATAATAATTCGAGTAGTTAAAAGTCGAAGTGAAGTAAAACACTCAGTGCTCCGAAAAATCATTGAAAGTGTAGCCATCTTTCCTCATTGAGTCGAAGAAAGCAAAAATGGCCATATCCGGTGTCACAAGGATTGACGCTCTAAATCGAGAAAATTATGACACCTGAAAAATGCACATGGAAGCGCTCCTAATTAAAAATGACGCCTGGGGATACGTCTCTGGCACAAAGATTAAACCGGAGATAATACCAAATGACAATGCGAGTAGAGTAGCATACGACGTCTGGATGACAAATGAAACCGGAAAGCGAGATCCGACATTATTTTATCGATAAGCTCCACCGAGCTTAAACAAATCAAGGGATGTGAAACTTCTCGAGATGTATGGCTACGTCTTGAAGAGATCTACCAATCCAAAGGATCCGCACGAAAGGCCACGCTATTGAAACAACTGATCCTTACACGGATGCAGAAGAACGACGACGTGCGCGAACATCTACGAAAATTCTTTGGCGCGGTCGACAAACTCGTTGAAATGGAAGTGGAGATAAACACGGATCTTCTCGCGATCTTATTGTTATACAGCCTTCCGTCGACGTTCGACAACTTTCGCTATGCGATAGAGTCCAGAGACGAATTACCTAGCCCGGAGACTCTACGAGTAAAAATTATTGAAGAGAGCGACGCACGGAAACATGATACGCAAGGAGACATCTCGAACGCGATGGTCGCACATAAACGCTTCGACAAGCAGAGCAGAACACAAAGGAAGAAAAACGGATTGTCGGTTAAAGACAACACAAACACAACGAAGATAAAGTGTTATCGATGCAAGAAAATCGGTCACAAGGGATCCGAGTGCCGGAAATCTCACGAAAAAAATGAACATAGTGCACAAAGCGCGGAGCATCATTTGTTTTACGGCGTACCCGAAACGCAAGCATATAAAAACAATAAATACTCGCTTGAACTGACAAGCCGCGTACGCGAATCAGGATACCGTTTGGTGTTTAGATAGTGGTTGTTCGTCCCATTTAAGTAAAAATATAGACGACCTCAATGATACTTGTAGCGTCGAATCGGGAAAGTTACATTTAGCGAATAACGCTTTGACGGATATAAAGGCTCGCGGAAATATGCACATTCAAGTAAGTCTTGGACCAAAGACTAAAAGAATCGAATTAGCCGACGCGTTGCACGTTCCCGATTTACGTACCAATCTCATGTCGGTCGGTAAGATTACCGACAAAGGTTATCGCGTGATCTTCGAGAAAGACTCGGCGGAAGTTATTGATGATCACGGCGAAACTATACTAATCGCGAATCGGATTGACGGATTATACTACATTAAGGCGGAAAGAACGAACGTACGCATCGCGAGCTTATACACAAAGAAGCAGGAATCTTCAAATTTAGAGTCATCGAGTTTATGGCATCGCAGAATGGGACACTTAAACATGAAGGATTTAGTCTTAGCTTTACAAAGGAAAACGATAGAAGGCCTTGGCGTCATCGAGCCAAAAGGGGATATCACTTGCAAAGTATACATTCAAGGTAAAATGTCGCGCGCCGCGTTTCCTAAGCATTCCGAGCGAAGTACTAAAATATTGGACCTGGTTTCACACTGATGTATGCGGCCCGATGTGCACCGAATCCCATGGGAGAGCTAAGTATTTTGTCACATTCATCGACGACCATTCCTGGTGCAAGGTGCGATTCCTGAATAAAAAGAATGAGGTATTTGAGTTCAAAAAGGTAAGGGCATTGTTCGAAAAACAGACAGGTGAGTCTTTAAAATGTCTACAAAGCGACAATGGAACCGAGTACTTAAATAACGCATTCAATGATTTCATGAAACTAACGGCATTCGACGACGATTAACCGTAGCCAACAACCCCCCGAGCAAAATGGGAAGGCAGAACGTCGCAACAGAACCCTGTTAGAAATGGCAAAGTGTCTACTCATTCAGTTCGGGCTGCCAAATTCTTTTTGGGCGATTATGACCGCAAACTTCATCAGAAACAGGTGCTTTCCAAGTCACTCGACGGTAAGACTCTCTATGAGATGTGGCACGGAAAAAGGCCGAGAGTGGATTTCTTCAGAAAATTCGGATGCAAAGTTTACGTCCTCGATCGAATCTCTCACAAAGATAAGTTCCAAAACGAAAAGCGGGATCTTTCAAGGATATTCAGATCAATCGAAGGAATATCGCATATGGATCCCTGAAGAACGAAAAGTCGAAATAGCCAGAGACGTAAAATTCATGGAGGATATATCGCCCCTGACACCCACGTCTTCAAGATCACAACCGTTAGAGATACAGAGCGATACACCGAAAATCGATATTCCTTTAATTAAGGCGATTCCAGAAGACGGTGACATCGAAGAAGAAGAAGATATAGCATTATCCGACACAGATGACAACGACGATGAAAACACCGAGGAACCATGCACCGATCAAAGGGTAATGAAAAGAGGTCCCGGCAGGCCACAGAAGATCAAAACCGGAAGGAGAGGACGACCTTCGAAGCAGTACTGCATTGCTGAAGCGAACTGTGGTCAAGAAGCGTTCTTAGCCGAAATCCCCATCGATCAGGCAATCACGGGTCCTCATTCTCACGAATGGTACGATGCTATAGGATCTGAAATGAGAAATCTCATTGAGAATGATACATGAAAAATTGTGAATCGCCCCACAGATCGCAAAGTGATTGGAAGCAGAATCGTATTGCGCAACAAGTATGGAGCAGACGGATCGCTGGAGCGAAGAAAGGCAAGAGTCGTCGCCCGTGGTTTTTCTCAACGTCCGGGAATCGACTTCGGCGAGACTTTCGCCCCAGTAGCTCGACTATGTTCAGTACGCATCGCAACGGCTATTGCATCGGAATATAACATGATTATACGTCAGTTTGATGTAACAGCTGCTTATCTCAACGGTCATATAGACGAAGAAATATTTATAGAGATCCCCGAGATGACAGAAGAAGCTTTGAAGCAGATCATCCATACAGAACGAAGAAACAGCGTAATCGAAAAGAAAGCTAGAAAAATGCTCGAAGACATAGAAAGCGGAAACAAAGTATGTCAACTGAACAGAGCACTCTACGGGCTCAAGCAATCCGGACGCTAATGGCACAAGAGGCTAAATCAAGAGCTGCGAAACTTAGGATTCATGCCTTTAAATTCAGACCCCTGGGTGTATTCGTCAAATCAAGGGGGAGCCCTTACGCTTGTCGTTGCCTATGTCGACGATATTTTGATAATCTCGAAGAACAGGAGCGACATCAAGAAAATCGGAGAAAACCTCTCGAAGATCTTCAACATACGCGATCTGGGCGACGTGAAATGCTGTCTCGGCATAGAATTCATACGTCACGAAGACGGATACTCCATTCATCAGAGAGGATTTATCCTGGACGTTCTGACGCGTTTCGGAATGACCGAATGCAAAGCCATTTCAACTCCCATGAATGTCAGTACAAAATTGAGTCGAAGTAAGTCTTCGGACGACGAAGAAGATAATAAGGTACCCTACCGTGAGTATAGGATCTCTGATGTATATAGCCATGGGTACAAGGCCAGACATCGCCCATGCGGTAAGTTATCTAAGCTGTTATAATGATTGTCACAAACACGTTCATTGGGTTGCAGCCAAGCGCGTGTTGCGTTACTTGAAGGCCACTCTAGATTACACAATCAACTACAAATCGACTGGCGGACGACCTATCATCGGATTCGTCGATGCTGACTGCCCAGAAGCTGCCCAGATGATCGTAGATCGTATACAGGATACGCTTTCATTCTCGCCGGTGGCTGCATCACCTGGGAGTCCAGAAAGAGAACGGTAGCGCTATCGTCAACGGAGGCTGAGTATATGGGAATCAGCGATGCTTTCAAGGAAGCCCTATATCTACGAAAGTTCCTGGTAGAGCTTGGATTGGAGCTCCTAGGAAACATCACCGTTATGTGCGACAACATCGGAGCTCAGAAGATCGCGACAAATCCCGTGTTCCATTCCTGTACGAAACATATAGACATTAGACATCACTTTGTGCGGGAAACGTTGAATTCAGGATATGTCAATATAATGCATGTCTCCACAGATGACATGGCTGCTGACGTACTAACTAAAGGTCTGCCTAGTAATAAACATAATAAATGCGTAAAATTATTGGGGATGAGCCAACTCCGTGCTTAACGAGAGGGAGTGTTGGAGATTTGAATCTCGCGGTCGACGTTGCGCCTGGAGTCGCCTACATGGCGTATAGTACTTTTAACATTCTATGTGTGGAGACACTGTCTCGTCAGTGGTCTCGCTCTCTCTCTCGGCGCCATTATTAAGTCGCAGTAGCACGTCTTCTTCTCTGTATTACTTTGAGTGTTTAATTAAGAATATACTTTTCGTATAAACGAACATTATCGGCTATCGTTATTCCCACTCGCCCTCAACATTTCCTTATAAAATTTAATATAATATTACAAAATATACTGTTGAAAAAATATTATAAAAATATTAAATATTATGAAATTTATTGAATTTAATTAAATATTGTAGTAATAGTTTTTGTAAATGTTGATGAAATGATGATCAAACGAAGTCGATTGAGAGAAATTTCAAATATGTTTCAGGGAAATTTTCAGTAAATTATTTCTACCAGGGCGCACACATACACATATTATACATATCCACAAACGCGCGCAAACAAATATTGTATTTTATTCCACATTTTATATTTATTTGTAATTTACTTTCAGTTCAAAGACGAGGAGCCGGACGGGCGCGTGCCCGTTGGTACAACCAACGGGGAAATACCAGTGGAAGAGGAAGAGGCAGAGGAGGGCGAATAAAAAATATTATCCACTATTATTATAATTATTATAAATAAAAAATAAAAAGATTGAAAAAAAATATTTATCAAATACATTTTTTTCGGCGATGACATTCCTGTTCAATATTGTTGCAATTCACTAAAATCAACGCATAATTGAATCATTATTTTAAATTCTTTTTTTAAAATTGCTCACACACCGTGTATCTCTTCTTTTATGATGCATTAGCTTATACATAGAAGGCCAGCTTCAAATCTTTTTTTTTTTTAATTACACAATATAAATATTAAATATATTTGTGATTTGTTTCGGCGAGCGACTCAGCCTGAATAGAATTACTCCAGCCTCTGATTTTCAAGGCCCACAATAATGACCCTCTCCCTTCATATTTCAACAAATAGGTGAGAAAATAATGGGGCTGTCAGAAAGTGAAATATATCAAGACGTATGAATAAAATTATAATTGTATAACGTTAATGATTTAAAATGTAGAATTTAAGAATTTAAGAATTTAAAAAACTAAAAATGTTAGAAATTAAATAAATTTGAAATAAAAGATTTTTTTCAAATAATTTCTCTTTCAAAAGACTGTTATTCTCTCTCATTTGCATCAACTATATTACAGTACCGACTAAAAATATCGTTTATGACAATAAGAAAGGTTATTTTAAATGAAAAAAGATGTACATATATTTGAATAATTTGAATAATTTATTTTCTTTTTTTATTTATCTTTGCAGGTGAATATTGTTTTATAAACATTAATATTGCAATATTTTATTGCATAATAAAATATAGACATAAATACAATAAATTAAATATAACTTAATAAACTATTATCATACGTAGTATGAAACCGCGGACTACTAATGTCAAGCGCGTTAACAAAGTTGAGCATATAGCGATAGGAAAAGAAAGGGGAAGAAAGAGAATATTGCCCGAAGCTGGCCGAGCCGTTCGACGACGCGTTCGGCAAAGATAGGAAAAGAAAGGGGAAGAAAGAGACTGAATATTGCCCGAAGCTGGCTGAGGCTGGCCGATCCGTTCGACGACGCGTTCAACAAAGAAAGCGAGAGGATTATATGTCTATCCTGTTCTACCGCTCGACGCTGGCCGAGGCTGGCCGAGCCGTTCGACGACGCGTTCGCCAAAGAAAGCGAGAGGATTATACGTCTATCCTCTTCTACCTCCCGACGCTGACAGAGTACTGGCACCCACGGACAGCCATCCCCTCCCCATCCCCACCACCTTCTACAGTGTGCTGTTCGGTGCGCAAGTTTGCATCACTGTTTGCGGGTACTCTCGGCGACGCGGATTAAAGGAATATCGGGAGAGGTGGAGGGCCTCTCATTCCGAGGCGGGGATTGTCACTCATCGCGTGACTCGCCACTCAACACGTGGTCTTCGGGAGTTTCCGTGGAAACCGATGAATTCATCGAGTTAATAAATACGATGTAAGTATTTTAATTTTTTAAATGTTGAAAAGTTAAATAAAATTACGATTAAAAATAAATTCATATGTATTTATTTGAAATAAATCTTATATTCGTATGTATTTATTTGAAATAAATTTTTGTTTTCAGATCTCAATTAATAGCGTACATGAGGCGCACTCAAAAACCTGTAGAAACGGTAACAAGGACTGTCATGAGGCTGAGACAGGAAACGCGAAGGGCAATCGTCTCCCTGAGGAGCGAAACGAATTTGGATCGCGATTGGGAAACGCGAGGGGGACGATCGCTCCTTTCCTCCTCTCGCGAGATCGCCTCCCCCGTCGAGGAGCGTCGGGAGACGCGGGCGGTGGTCGCTCCTTATAGAGTGGAGCATCGCGACGCCGTCGTCGAGGAGGAGCGTCGCGTCGTCGACGTCGAGGAGGAGCGTCGCGTCGTCGACGTCGAGGAGGAGCGTCGCGTCGTCGATGTCGAGGAGGAGGAGCGAGAGGGGGTGCACGTATTTCCTCCCCTCGTTATTCTTGAATGAATCATTAAACGCAAATCATATGCGTTATATTATTACATTATTATGTTATATATTACATTATATTATATTATTACGTCATATCATATTATTATATCATATTACTACATAAGCAAAAATTATATATTGTATGTTTATCAAAATTAAGGTGTGTTATTATGTAAGTGCGTATAATGAGGATGGATGATGATGAGAATGGGCGATAGTGCGCGTGTGGCGAACGAATATGCGATACCTACTATTGTAAAGAACGAATAAGCGGAGTATGAGACGGATGGGCGAAAAAAATAATTGTAAAAGGAGTGAAGGTCTCTCTCGCGAAGCAAAAAAATAAAAATTATATATGTTTATTAAATATATGTTTTATTTAATATATGTTTCACATTTATTTTATTTAAATATATGTTTCACATTTATTTTATTCAACCTTATAATAGCGTTTCCACTCCCATCTCTCTTTCTCCCTTGGTTTTTATCGTCAGGTTCCTTTCACCCACTCCATCTTTTCTTCGCGGCTTTATCGTCAGGTTCCTTCCACCCACTCCATCTTTTCTTCGCGACTTTATCGTCAGGACCCACTCCATCTTTTCTTCGCGGCTTTATCGTCGGGTTCCCTCTTCGTTTCGCGTGCGACTTTCACTCGCCATTTTTACGCGTTAATAAATGACAAATGTAAAATATATATATTTTTATTACATAATATATAATATAATATATAATATAATATGAATATAAAAATATAATTACATAATATAATATGAATATAAAATATAATTACATAATATAATATGAATATAAAACAAATAATTTATTTTATAACATAATATAATATGAATATAAAACAAATAATTTAACAGTTATTAGATTTTTTCGAATAGATCATTGGTTTTACCATGAAAGTGTGGTTTTGTGCTTAATCACCAAACCAAATTTTCATAGTAAAACCAATGATCTATTCGAAAAATCTTTGAATTTTGTGCAAATTTAAAATAATGTTAAACAAACTAATTTATAATTTACGTGGATATGTATATTTTTGAGATTTTACATATGTTGAAAGGTTGTGGGGATTCAAAGAATACACTGTGTAAGAAAATAAGAGTTTATTTAGCGCGCACTGGTTATACAAACGTGGTAGCGCGGCGGACTATGTACAACCTTAAAAGAAGAGATGATTCCAACAAAAGAGAGGGAGGAACAGAAGAAACTGGATATATGCGCACGACGCTACCGCACACATCACGCGCCAGAATACAAAAAAAAAAACGAACAATTAGGAACGCGCTATGTACTAAAGTGGATGCCGGGGCGCATTGATTAATTGAACCTTATGCTCTAACACTCCTCCTATCAATGCGTCCAAACAAACAAAAAAAATACAAAGAAAAAAACATTGCCTCTTAACTCTCTATTCTTACTTTAATCCTAACGATTTTACACATTTTTCGTGCTTCGTTTTGGTCAGAGGTTTTGTTAATAGATCTGCTCCCCTCCGTTGTGAGCCACCTTGCCGTGGTGGAGGGGCTCCCCTGGGAGAGATCCCAGGGGTCTAAGAGCTCACACATGGAAGGAAAACCATGTTAAAAAACCCGGGTAGGCCAGACTCGTGAGGTGGGTTATACCAACTGGCCTAGGAGTGGAGGGCTCCGAAATAACCCTCCCGTGGAAGACAACCACGTAAAAAAATTACATTTATATGAAGAGATGGTTATTAATAGAGCGAACTTACCACCCCAGGGGTCCCGGAGCCCCAGGGGTCGGCGCGGGGGGGGTAGTGTCCCGGCCCCTCCCGTGTCGTCATCGGACGACGGGCGGTGCGGGGGGTGCGACGCAGGCCCCCCGCACTATTCCGCTACTGCGGGGTGCAGCGGCATCCTTCAGACCGCGGTCTGGAGGATTTTTGAGAGGTTCCTCCTCTTTTTAGAGGAGGAACTCTCTAATAAGAGGTGTTCGTGCTCGGGGGGTTTTGTCCCCCCGAGCCGTCAGGGAGGCGTAGGACCGCGGTCCTACGCCTCGGTGGCTCGAGGTGTGGGGAGGCCTGCGTCCCGTTCTGTCGGGACGCAGACCTCCCCGGAGGTAAATGCCCCCCCCAGGTGCTTCAAGTGCCTGGGGCGGGGGCATATTAGACGTTGGTGTCCGTCCGCCGTCGACCGGGGCAGTTCTTGCCTCCGGTGTGGCGGGGACGGGCACCATGTGGGGGCGTGTGCGGCGCCGGCCGCACACTGCCCCCAGTGTGCCGACGCGGGGCTACCCGCCCGCCATCGCATTGGCGGGAATGGGTGCCCCGTGGTCCCTCCCCGTCGCGGGGGAGGGAGGAGGAAGAGGAAGAAGGGGAGGGGGGCTTCTCCCCCTTCCCCGGCTATTCTTGAGGTGGGGAGGGGGGCTTCACCCCCCTCTTCGGTTGTATCTGGGGAGGAGTGTTCTCTCCCCCAGACAGATGTTATGGAGGTGGATCCTCCTTCTGGGGGATCCACCTTGGAGGTGTCGAGGAATTCGGAGGAATCCGGGGGGGGGTAAGGGTTCCGTCCCTCCCTCCCTGGTTGATAAGCTCGCCTCTACCTTTGTAGTGGTGGCGGGCGCGGGAGTTGTTCCGGACCCGAAGCTGTGCCTCCTCCGCCCTGAGGTTAGCTTGTCTAGGCTACCGGTGGGGGAGGAGGGGGCGACGGGTACTGAAATGGTTACCCCCTCGGCTTTAGAGGGTCAGTCTAGAGACGTCAGTATTTATACGACACTCAAGGGGGAAATTTTTCCTTTCCCCTATAGGTTGCAACTCAAATATTACCTTCCTGACGGGAGGTATATTTGTCCTTGGGTAGAGATGTGGGGGGACTGTCCTCCCTCCTCCTCCCCCACTCCTGTGCAGCTACTTGTGCAGAAGTGGGGAGAGGAGTGGGTGGATCGTACCCGCGAATCTGTGGAGGGGATATTGCGGAGGTGTCTTTTTTGCCCCGTCAGCCGTAAGGTGTTTGACGGGGCGGTTAATAGATTCATGGAGGTAGTTGCCTCCGAGTCCTCTGGTCCTTCTGTAAAGGGACATGAAATCTCGGGGACTTTCTCCCCTAATCCTACTGGAGAGGGGGAGATTGGCAAATCCTTCCCCGCTGTTGGGGGCGACGGGGACTCCGGAGGGAAAGTTTTATCTTACCCTTCCTCCCCCGCCGCTGACCCTGGGATAACAGCCGGGAAGAGGAAAAAGAAGAAGAAGAGGTGACTGGGTCTTACTCAGTCACCATCTTAGCCCCCCCCACAACATCGGGGGGGCGTTTGTAGTTTCCCCCCCTCCTAACATCTGGGGGGGATTGGGGGGGGATATCACCGGCCGGCCGAGAGCGGGGGCTCTCGGTCGTGCCGATCCCCCCCACGTGGTGGAGGAGGAGCCGTTGGTCACGGCTCCTCCTCCAAATTACGAGAAGAGGCCCGCACGGACTTCATCCGTGCGGGCCAGCCCGAGAGGGGGAGAGAAGCATGCCTTTAGGTGATTCCTCTCCCCCTCTCACTAAGGGCTTGTGTCGATTGACCCGGGGGGGTTTTAGTGGGTATGCCCGTTAAATAGGGAGACTCCCACATAACCCGAGGGGTTCCCCCGAACCCCTCGGGTATCCATAAAGGATTTCCCCCTCGTCATCAAAAAAAAAAAAAAAAAAAAGCTCCCCTCCCCCTCCGTTGTGAGCCACCTTGCCGTGGTGGAGGGGCTCCCCCAGGAAACTCTCCTGGGGGTCTAAGAGCTCACACATGGAAGGAAAACCATGTTAAAAAACCCGGGTAGGCCGGACTCGTGAGGAGGGTTATACCAACCGGCCTAGGAGTGGGGGGCTCCGAAATAACCCCCCCTTGGAAGAAAACCAAGTAAAAAAATTACATTTTAATATTTTTAAATAATATGGACAGTACGACCAATAGGAAAGTAAACTTACCGCCTCAGGGGTTTCGGACCCCCAGGGGCCGGCGTGGGGGGGGTAGAGTCCCGGGTCCCCCCACGTCGTTATCGGACGACGGGCGGTGCGGGGGGTGCGGCGCAGGCCCCCCGCACTATTATGCAGCTGCGGCCGATGGTGAGGCGTTCCGGACCTTAGTCCGGAGCGTATGTTCTTGGCTCCTCCACCTGGTGGGGGAGCCTTCTTCGAGGGGTTCCTGCCCTGGGGGGTGCGCCCCCCAGGGCAGTTCGGGAGGCGTAGGCCCGGCACCGCCTAGGACCTACGCCTCGGTAGCTCGAGGAAAAGGGAGGCCTGCGTCCCGTTCCGTCGGGACGCAGACCTCCCCGGAGGTAAGTGCCCCCCCCCAGGTGCTTCAAGTGCCTGGGGCGGGGGCACATTCGTAGATGGTGCCCGTCTGCCGTCGACCGGGGCGGTTCCTGTCTCCGGTGCGGCGGGGACGGGCACCATGTGGGGGCGTGTGCGGCGCCGGCCGCACACTGCCCCCAGTGTGCCGACGCGGGGCTACCCGCCCGCCATCGCATTGGCGGGAATGGGTGCCCCGTGGTCCCTCCCCGTCGCGGGGGAGGGAGGAGGAAGAGGAAGAAAGGGAAGGGGGCTTCTCCCCCTTCCCCGGTTGTCATTGAGGAGGGGAGGGGGGCTTCACCCCCCTCTCTGGTTGTTCCTGGGGAGGGGCCCCCACTTGGTGGGGTGTCCTCTCCTCAGGAGGAGGTGGTGGAGGTGGTGGGCCCCCTGTTACGGGAGAACCCACCCCTCCCGAAAAGAGTGAGGAGGGGGACTCAATTCCCTTCCTCCTCCATAGTATCTGGGGAGAGACCCCCGTCTTTGGACGGGGTGCCCCCTCCCCACTCGGAAGTCATGGAGGTAGAGCAGGAGGAGGGGGATTCTTCCCTCTCCCCTATGGAGGTTGGCGTGGAGGGAGGGGGAGAGCCCCTCCTTTCTGCCATTAGGATGACCCCTGCCTGCTTGATGCCGGCAGAGGTTAATAAGGAGATTAGGGGGGAGGTGGGAGACGCCAAACTCTCCCACCTCCTCCCTGCCGTTAGTCTCGAAAGGCTGGCGGACGAGGTAGAGGGAGGGGCTGTCCCCCCCTCCGGAAAGGGGGGGAGGCCAACTTAACCGGGCTCCCTCCCTATGCGATAATCAGAATGGAGGTCTTGGAGGGGGAGTGGGTCCCCTTCAAAGTAACTTTTGAGGGGGTTTGTGAGCCCTCTCCCCCTCCTATTGTTCGGGAGTTCGCACTTTTGCGAAACGAACCCCTGAGCGGGCTTCGCCGGGTGGCGGAGGTGGCCCTAGCGGAGACAATCCCCCGCTTTGAGGCCCTCCCCCACCCGGTGAGGAGATACGCCGCAGATCGCGTGCTGGAGGAGATCGCCTTCTTTTATGGCGCGGAGTCTCCCCAGCCGCATCTGCGGCGTGCGGTAAATCCCCCCCCCCCGCGGTTGAGTCCCGGGGTGAGGATGGGGGGAAAACTTTCCCCTCACCCTCTATTCTCTCCGGGGCTGCGGGAGGGGGGAAGAAAAAGAGCAGAAAGAAGAGGTAGTTGGAGGCGGGGGCCTCCAACTGCCTCTTGCCCCATTAACACCAGGGGGCGGCCCCCCCTTCCTCTAACATCTTAGGGGGGGCGGGGGAAGGTCGAGGTGACCCGGCCTTCCCCAGTGTAGAATACTATAATACTGGGGAGGGAGTGCTATTACGAGACCCTGGCACTCCCTCCCCCCGAGATTGGGGCCTCCATCTTTGGAGGCCAAGCCAGAAGGGGAGCTGGATGAATGCCACATGGTGATGCCCAGCTCCCCTTCTATAATGGCATGGGATGGTCACCCCCAGGGGTTTTAGTGGGTATGCCGGTGGGGAACTTTTTTCCCCACCGGTGAGTCCCACATAACCCGTAGAGGTCCCCCCGGGCCTCTCGGGTATCCATAAAGGATTTCCCCTGGGATATCAAAAAAAAAAAAAGATCTGCTCCCCTCCCCCTCGCGGATGCCACCTTGTCGTGGTGAGGGGGCTTAAGGAGGGACTCCAGCGATCCGTCGGGGCAATGATGTTCGGCAACGTTAGCCGGCATCATTGGCTCGACGGGGAGGAGTCTCTCCAACTAAGAGCATCCAAAGGAGCCCGGCTTCCCTTTAGGGACTCTGTTTTGAGTCCCAATGTCGGTAGGGGTAGGCGGCCCCGACTGCAATCGCCCGGTGGGTCGGACCCGTTAGGAGGACGCTAGTCCTCCACCGACCGTGGGGTTTCTGGGTGTTCCCAGATTTTCTGGGTGCCTGCCGTCCGGTGCTCCGGGCGGCAGGTGTCCCAGACGGGGGGACCGGGTGCTCCCGGTAAAACCGGGTGTTCTCGTGTCCGGTGCTCCGGGCACGGGGACACTCGGCGGGGGGACGTGGGTGCCGGTCCACCGGTGTCTGGGGGTGACCAATCCCCGTCCAGTTACATGGGCGGGGGGAGGTGTGCCCTGGCACCGGGGGAAGCGGCGTCCCACAATGGGGGACACGCCCCACCGCTCCTCCCTAACGGCTGCGGGACGTGATCCCGCAGTACGCGGGAGTGATGTGGGGGGACGGGCCGGTGGTGTCCCGGAACTCCCGGGCCCACCGGGCTGGGCCACCCCAGGCCGCTCGGACGTATTCCGAGGCAGGGCTGGGGTGGCGGTGAGAGCCAGTTGGCTCTGGGGAAGGTCGGGCTCCGTGGAGGTTGTGCCTCCATCCTCCCCCTCCGAGGACGGCGACGATGACAACGGGGATCCGCCTCCTCCTACTTTAAGGAGGGTCAGGCGGATTCCCCATCGTCGCATGGCGCATCTGTGCCCTTGATAGTGATGGGGTCCCCCTAGCGTAACTGGGCCAACACCTTTCAGGGCAGTTTGCACTTCGGTGCATCTCTCTTTAGCAGAGAGGAGGTTCCCCTCACGCCGGCCAACCACTAGTTGGTTGTCTGACACACCGAGGGGGCCTCCTCACCTTTTTTTTAGCCCGCACGCCTGATTCGTCAGACGTGCGGAGATGAGAGGTTGGGGGAACTCCCGGGGGGCACTCATGTTGAGTGCTCTAAGCAAAAACAGGGAGTTCCCCCGGGGGGAGGGATTTTTAAACCCCTCCCCCCACCAGGTAAAGTCAGCCGGGAGGGAGAACTGTGTTTCTCTCTCCCTCCCGGTGGGGTGGTCGTCCCGGGGGCTGGGGCCCCCGGGGCACCACGGCCCCCCAATCAATATCCAGGAGGGGCGGGGAAAGGTCTCGCGGGGTGTCGGGCCTTCCCCGTTAGGACAGACAATTGGGGGAGAGGAAGTTCTGTCTTCCTCTCCCCCCGTGAAGAGGTCGTCGTCCTCGACGACCTGCCCGAGGGGTGGGTGGAAGAATACCTATGGTGATGCCCATCCACCCCTCATTATGGGCCAAGGAATGGCACCCCGGGGAGGTTTTAGTGGGTAGGCCCAAAGGGACTTGTCTTCCTCCTGGGAGAGTCCCACATAACCCCAGGAACCCTCCAGGGTCTCTGGGGTACCTATAAAAGGTTTCCTCCTCGACAAAAAAAAAGGGTTGGGCGGGGAAAGGAATGGAGAATGGAGTATGAATGGATGTATGGATGGGATAAATGAAATGTATGAGGATGAATGGGGGGGGGGAGAACACTGGCGGGATAGAGACGGCTGCCGGAAGAGGAGGTCCACGTAGAGTAGGGATAAGCGCGTGTGTGTGTGTATTAGATTAGGATTAAATTTGTTGGATAGTGTATGATAGTATGTAAGGTAGTTTATAAGGTAGTTCGTAAGGTAGATTTTAAGAAATTGGCTGTGTAAACTTGTTTATAACCCTGAGAGGATCAATAAATATATATCTAATCTAATCTATTAAAGAAATATTTTTAATTCAAATTTAAATATGTAAACTTATCTTATATTCCTGATACTCTTTCCATTGATATTAAATTTTCTCCGTTTATATGTATTTCTTCCAAACATTTTTCTCCTGATTTATCAATTGTATTAGAGTGCGTTTGATCAGTGTTAAAAAATGAATTAAATGTTGTTTCTGATATTGTCAAAGATGTGCAAAGGGATTCGTTATTTAAATATGACACTAAACTCGAATCTATGATATTGCTTAAATCATTTGAATTAGAAGTATTAGTTTCAATGTTGTTATTTATAGTTTTACAGTTGATATCTAAAGTTTGTTCCGATTCATAATTATTATTTGCAGTAAAATTGTTATTCATTTCATTTATATCGTGTAACTAAAAGAATGAAAGTCATATCATGAATTTTAATTAAAGAACTTATAATATTTTAGTTTAATTTTTTTTTTAAATAAAATATTAAACTTTAAATTAATCTCATTATTCACATTACTTATATTGAATATATAATTTTACAGATGTATTATTTCTTTAGTATTAGTAATCAAAATACTCACCAATTTATAGTTCTTACACAAAGAATTTGTTTCGTTCATAACTTCTTCTGCATTCTGTATTTCAATAATCTTGCTTATAGTCTATAATTATAAATTATAATTATATATATAACCTAAGTTAAAAAATATAGATATATATACATATATAGCCTTGATCTTAATTATTAATTTAATATTTAATTATTTTCATTTTTTACCTTTTCGTTGTTTACATCTTGATCTTGTGTATCTTTTTTTACAAAAATTTCATCTAAACCTTCTTCTTTTTTTATATAGTTTTTTCCAATATCTATTAACTTAATCGATACATTACGTATCTTAAAATCTTCTCTTTTATCCATTGATTGTATAGCACGTTTATTGTTTTTATTAACCATGAGTCGCCGTTTAACATCTATATGAAAATATATTATTTTGTAAAACAATAAAGAATTGCTTTCTGATTGTATTGGAGAAATAACATAAATTTGGAAATGAGTGCATTTTTTTAGTGCTTCAGAATACAACGTAAATAGGTTACAGGTTTTAGATTAATTCTTTAAACCACTCTTCTTACCTCTTTTATCCATTTTTGTTTTTTCTTTAAACTTAGTTAGTACCTATATTAATGCTAAATAATACTTCACAAAATTTTTTAAAATTATCAAGGAATACACTGCGTCACTTTCTTAAGATTTACTGTTGTACACATAACCGTCAAACGGTAGAGGCGACTCATAAACAAAACAACAAAATAACCGCAAAACACGCGGCAATTTTAAAGACTTATACTATTACACTGTGGCTCTCTCTTTCTAGTGTCAGCATCAGCTGCTCTTACAAGACGCGTCTATTTATCTACAAGTTTATAGATTATTTGATTGTATATTAAAGATCATATCTGTCTGTCATCTGTAAGCAATAAATAAATCAACAGTTGTTTGAACAATTCGAGGCATATGTAGATATTCATGCATCATTATTAGTAAAAAAATCTATAATTTTTATTTTATTTATTAATTTATTTATTTATGATTTATTACTAATATTAGCTTTAAATTTAATCGTTTACATTTGTCAAATGTTTTTCAAAGTCAAACAGACACAATTTCGAGTCATAAGTTATAAATATCTTGATATAGGCTATATATTTGTCTGAACGCACAAACACAATACCCAATCTACACACTTTCGCGGTAAATCCCTATTATTCGGCGACAATAATGTCCTCAAATCTACAGTTCCATACAAAAAAGTCGGTTTTATATTGGTACTTTTTAAATTGTAGATTTTAAACTTTACCATTATGAAATTACTCTGTTATACGTACAACTTTTTAAGACATGCGTGAAAATACGAGAATTTACATTATAAAGAAATACTATAGTTAAAAAAAAATTTTGTCAGCCTTGGAACATGCCATAAATATAAAAACGTAAATTATTTTGTCAAAAATAAAGATAACCGATTTATGAGATAACAGCTTGATGTTTATATGAATATCAGAATACATATGTCATATAATATTTTTCTGATAAATTTTTATTATTCGGCGATAAAAACAAAAATGTCCTTAAATCTATAGTTCCACAAAAAGTCGGTTTTATATCGGTATTTTTTAAATTGTAGATTTTAAATTTTACCACTACGAAATTACTTTATACGTAAAGCTTTTTACAAAAACATGCGTGGAAGTACGAGGATTTACATTATGCGAACGTAATGGCAGATTTCGAGTCTGTACATTAAAATTACACATATATGTTATTCAGATGCACCTGGAACCTGCTTGTACATCCAAATTCATCATTATTATTTATTCGCTTATATTTATAATTTTTTTAAGTATACCCGTTTACGATAAGAAATACAAAAGTATTACACGGTATACCTATTATGACATGCATATAAGCATCGTATCGGTTACCTTTGTTTTTGATGAAATTGAATAATTTACGTTTTTAAGTATAGCATGAAACTGATAAAACTTTTTTAATTAAACCTTTTTTTACAGTATTTCTTTAAAACATGCTCAAATTGATTTTCGGAAGCATTTTTAGCGAGAGACACGGGAAAAATAGTAAAAAAATTCTATAATCAATATTTGAATAAAAAAGATGGACCATGTTTTTTCACGAAAAGTCGCAAACCTAAGTGGAACAGAACGATCGTAGACCTAGTTTCGCATCCGAAGCACGGGGCGATGTGGAATGAACATTGCTTTTACAGTTAAAGTCGCTAACCCACGTAAAACTCTATCCTCGTTCAAATATTGATTGTAAAATTTTTTTACTATTTTTCCCGTGTTCCTTGCTAAAAATGGTTTCGAAAATCACTTCCATTTTGAAGGGCTAAAATTATCGTAATCTTCCCAAAATTTCATACATCGGTGTCATACATCGGTTATCGTTGTTTTTTGACGAAATAATTTATGTTTTTATATTTATAGCATGTTCCAAGACCAACAAAATTTTTTTTAACTATAGTATTTCTTTACGCATAATGTAAATCTTCGTATTTTTACACATGTCATAAAAAGTTTTACGACATAATTACATATAAACAGAGCAATTTCGTAATGGTAAAATTTAAAATCTACAATTGAAAAATACCGATATAAAACCGACTTTTTGTATGTAATACTATCGTACGTTTCGTTCTTTTTTCTTTTTTTTTAGATAAATTATTATTTATTCTTAATATATGGCACATTCTAAATAAGGCAGGCAAATATTACTTTTCTCTCCAAATGCAATATTAACAAAATAATTTTTTACCTTGTTTTAGATTTAATAAATTTAATTGAATTCTTGAAAGTATGGTATGTTCCAGGAAAACTTTTTTAAAAATATGGTGTCTTTTTATCCAATTCTATTTTTGGAAAAGGAATGTATCTGCACCTTTTCCGGGCGGACTGGAGATGGCCCACATCGGGCCAGCCCTCCCAGGAGCGGGGGCGGTGGAGCAGTGCAAAGGCAACAGGCTCTGTTGCACCCTCCCCCGCCCCCTCCCCATAAGACGGCTCAGGAGAGACCGATACCTCATCCTTGGAGGGAGCCTTGACTCCCCTCTTTTTTCTTTTATTCCCTTTGGCCTTCCTGGCCAAAGGGGAGGAGACGACGTCCGACAGGGACGCCTCTCCAACCTCCTGCTCTGTTAGCCTAACAAGGCTAACAGTGGGGAAAAGAGAGAGTTTAACCTCCACGGGGGAAAGGAGGGATCTCTCCCCCTCCTCCCCACCTACTTCCAAGAGGGGGAGAAGGGGTTTTTCCCCCTCTCCCCAACCGTCTTTATAGGGGCCCCAGAAGGGGGTCCTGTGACAACCGGCCCAATGGAGGCCACCACCGTCTCAGCAGATGAACCGCTTGATTCGGTGGCAACCTCCATGGGCTCACCAGGAGGGGAAGCCGACCTGGGGGGGGTCCAAGAACTTGGGAGTACCCCCCCCCCCAGGCTCCCCAAGGGGAATTATGGCTCCCCTCCTGGCCCTCCTCCTCTTCCCCCACTCCGGGGAGGGACCACTGGGCACCCGTCCCCACCGATGCGGTGGGAGGCGGGAAGCCCCTCCGCCTCACACTTGGGGCAGTGTGCGGCCGGAGCCGCACACGCCCCAACGTGGTGTCCCTCCACCCCGCACCTGAGGCAGCAATTGCCCCGGTCGGCGATGGAGGGACACCATCTCCTAAGGTGCCCCCGCCCCAGGCACTTGAAGCACCTGGGGGGGCACTAACCTCCGGGGAGGTCTGCGTTCCTCTCGTCCTACAGGACGCAGGCCTCCCCCCTCCTTTAACCACCGAGGCGTAGGACCCGGAACAAGTCCGGAATCCTACGCCTCCAGAGGCACTCGGGGGACAGAACCCCCCGAGCACCCACGACACCTCCTCCCACGCTCCCCCTCCTCCAAAAAACGGAGGAGCGCAACGAGGGCTCCCCGGACAAGAGTCCAGAGAGCCCCATCCTCACCTGCAGTCGCCCTATAGTGCGAGGCGCCTCGCACCGCCCGTCGTCTGATAACAACATGGGGGAAGCCGGGACACTACCCCCCCCCCCCACGCCGGCCTCTGGGGGTCCGAATCCCCTGAGGCGGTAAGTTACTTCTTATTTTATACATCTCATCCATAAAAATGTTATTTTTTTACGTGGTTGTCTTCCACGGGGGGGTTATTTCAAAGCCTCCCACTCCTAGGCCGGTTGGTATAACCCTCCTCCGAGTCCGGCCTACCCGGGTTTTTTAACATGGTTGTCCTTCCATGTGTGCACTCTTAGACCCCTGGGATTTCTCCCAGGGGAGCCCCTCCACCACGGCAAGGTGGCGCACAACGGAGGGGAGACTTTCCTCCCCTTTAATCTCCTCTTTTTATCCCATATTTGCTTTTTGTCCTCTTCCCTCTCCAGTCTTACCCATACCATTTCTCCTCTATCCTTTTTTTTTTTTTTACATGAGGAAATCCGTCATGGATACCCTCCCCTCTCGGGGAAGAGGGGAAGGTTATGTCGGACTCCTACCGACTAAAACCTCATGGTGGTCCTTCTGTTCGGACGAGGGGGGCGCCCCGTGCTCGCAATCATTTCCAACCAACAGGCGCCCCCCGAGCCCTCGTTGGTCCCCACCGCTCTCCAGAAGAGAGAAGCAGTAGGGACCCCTGCTTAGTTTGGAGACCGTTGCGGGAACCACGCAACGATCTCCCCCACTCATGAGCCGCGTGCAATGGGCGCGGACGTCACCCGCGTCCGCTCCCTGTGGCTCGCCGGCCTTAGTGGGAAGTGCTCTCGTGGCGCCTCCCCACCCGAGGGCTACAGAGCTCGGGCATACGCCCGAGCTCTTCGCCCTCTTCTCCTCCGCCTCATGGGAGCGGCGTCCGGCGCCTGCTCCCTCTCCCTCTCGGCGTCCTCCTTCTGCGAGATCACTTCCTCGCAGAAGGAGGCCGCCGCTTCCCACTTGTCTGTCCCCGAGAGCATGGCCCGAACCATGCTCTCCAGAGACAGCTCCTCATCCTCCAAACTTAGGGCGTCCTTCAGGGCCCGGCGGGCACCCTCCCAAGCCGAGCACTCCAAGAGGGTGTGCTCCGCCGAGTCCATCGGGGTGCCACAGTGGTGGCACACCGTAGTGGGCTCCCTCCCTATCCGGTGCAGGTACTCACCGAAGCACCCGTGCCCGGTGAGCACCTGCACCAGCCTGAATGTAAGGGGGCCGAATCGCCGCCTCTCCGTCCACTCCCGTATGACCGGACGAATGGCCCCGGCGACGCGCGCGCCTGACCTCGTACTTGTCGAGGACAGGCGCTCTTTCCAGACCTCGATCTGGCGCCGCCGGAGATGAAGCCGTCGCACTTCCTCGTCCTTGTGTGTCCAGGCCATCGCCGCAGCGGGCAATCCTCTCCTCGTACGCTTGCGCGTACATGCCCGCCGCGAGATCCCACGGCAATGACCCAGCCACAACGGTCGCCGCCTCCCAGGAGATGGTCCTGTACCCCCGCGCGACCTGGATGGCCAGACTCCGCTGCACTCCCTTCAGGAGATTTCTCCTTTATCCTCCCTACCTGTACTTGTCCTCCTCATATCCCTTATTTTAACCTCCGCTCCTATTTCTTTAAATATCTTCTCAACTCCCCACCTCCAATCTCTTTTTTCCCTCTGAACACCCTTTATTATCATATTCCTCCTTCTTCTCTCCTCTCTCTCTCTTCCCTTTATGCTTTTTTCTATTACCCTTAATCTCCCTTCCCACTTATTCTCCACCTCTCCCTCTCCTTCCTCCATCTTCTTCTCCCTCTCTCTTACCTCCCCCTCTTCTATCCTTCTCTCCACCTCTCTCATTCATTCTTTCATCCTCTCCCCCTTCATCCTTAATTTTTCCTCCCTCCTCTTCCAATTCCCTCTCCATTTTCTTAACCTTTTCCATATATAACCCCATCTCCTTTCTTGTTCTCTCCAGTTCCTCCCATATCCCCCCTATTCCACCTATCTCCTTACCTTCCTTGTCTCCCCTCCCTCCTCTATCCCCTTTTTCTTTCGGTGATCTCGCCGTTTTCTTGCTCTTCGCGAACAGCCACTCCCCCTCCCCCTCCATCTCATCGTCACCCTCCCTCTTCCTCTTCACCCACGCATCTAACGCGGCGACCGCGCCCTCACTTCCTGACCTCTCTCTTCTCCCTCCCTCCATTCCTCTTAGCATCTTTTCCAGTTCCTTTCCTCCTTCTTCCGCCATTTCTACTCCTTACCTCCGCCCTAAATCCCCTGGCTTAAGGCTTAAGGCTTAATCCTCAGCCACCCTAGTGAATTCCCTAGAATCCCTAGGCCTCTCCCACTCCCGTACTCTCTACACTTCCTGCACCTTCTGCTCTCGATACCTTCTCTTGTAAGTTTTTGTTCAAATAAAATTTGTCCACGCGAGGACAAATCCTAACCTTAATGGCGACGGTGGCGCCCGAATCAAGCGCTCACCGTATTGGTCCTTTCGGCTGAACGTTCCTATTGGCGGGGACCAGCGACACTGGCGCGCCCATACGGGCTACTAGTCAGGCGTGGCTGCTTCGCATGCGAGAGAGAGATAGCGCGTTCCCGGGCTAGTGTGTGTGTCTTCCGAGCCTCCGTACAAGTATGTACTCGTGTTATAATAAAGTGGACTGATCACCCATCGGCCTTTTATTTTGTCACTAAGTCTTCTCTTCCCATGAGAAGAGTCCTTAGGAAGAATCCTCCTAAACTCTCCTCTCTCTCAACGCGGGATTTTTCACGGTCTAAAACCCCCGCGTTACAGCCTCAAAAGTGGGATCCACACTCCTCGTGGATACACATGCCTTCCTCGCGTCCTGGGGATCAGTTCATCGGGTTCGTTATCCGAAGTTGGTCCGGTTCGGTGGAAATCACGCCGACCGTTTGTTTGGACCACGTGACGGCTTTTGTTAACCGTCGCGTTGTGTCATTAGCCGCCATCTTGTAGTGGTCGGACTCTTGTCTTATGGTGATCACGCGTTCCGGACGTGTTACCAATATGCAACGTGAAGAATTAGACGACTTCACGCTAACTCAGCTTCAAGCAGAGCTCGCGAAACGTGGTCTTGCGGTCGAGGCTGACCGCAGAAAGTGCATCGATGCCCTGATGCTGTGGCAAGAAAAGGACCAAGCGTCTCGCAAGAAGAAAGCGTCGCAAAAGAATGACGGCGCAGGATCTACGACGGAAACGAATCCGTTGGAGTCAGTATTGCAGAGCATTGTCGAGAAGCTGGATCGACAGCAGCTTATTATTGACCGATTGGTCAACCAGAAGACAACGGCCCAACAACCGTACGTAGTGCCAAATTTAATGAGCGACATCTCGAGCATACAAGCGCCTGGTATGCCGCAATATAGTCAGTCCAATTGCATGCCTGATACAGCTAGTATTGCCGCTCAATCAAATATCTTTCCCACCGCTTTTCAATCTCAGTCGATTTTAGCAGCAGTACCACCGGCACAAGCAGTTTCATTGTTAGCTGCACAGATATCGTTGTTCGGTGAAGGCGAAGATGAATATTTCGATCAATGGTTGACGCAAGTGGACCAGATTGGAGAGATTCACGGAGTTAGTGACGGAGTGAAATTGCTAGCTGCCACCAGTAAGCTAAATAAGCACGCTCGAGAATGGTTTATCAGGAAGAATGGACCAGCTTTACGTACTTGGGCGTTATTTAAAGACGCTATCTCGAAAGGATTTCGTCGATACATGTCATACCAAGATATGATACAGAAAGTTCAGCAACGTAAGTGGAACTTTGGGAAAGAGACCTTCCAGGAATATTCGACACAGAAGCTTAGATTGATGCATCTCATGCAATTGTCTGAACGGAACTGTGTGCAGCTTCTAATTGGTGGAATCAACAGCTACGCTTTACGAGCTACCGCTACAGCTCTAAAGGCACAAACTATAGACGAATTCCTGGAAGAAATGTATTCGATAACCAGTGCATGTGGCTCAGCAGTTAAGCGTTCTTCTTCGCCACGTAAGAACGAGCGAGCCAAGGAGTCAAAGGATCATCTCAGTGCTAAGGAATCTAAGGAAGCTAGTCGCCCAGGTTCAACAAAGTCGTCTTCTCCGAAGAAGGAAGGGGACATCACCTGTGCATATTGCAAACTCAAGGATCACATCAGACTGTTGGAAATTAAAACGCAAAGAACAGCCCTCTGCATCTTCTAGTCCTTCCACCTCGCCTCGGGTTGCCGCAACGGAAGAGGTTTCACCACCGTCTCGAGACAAACAATCTAATATTGGATGTGTGGAGGAGCCCAAGTCACGTCAATTACGGATAAGCAATTCTATTGTAGAAATTGTAACATTTGATGGACATTCTTGTGATTTACTTGCCCTTGTGGATACAGGCAGCCCGGTATCATTTGTCAGAGAGTCAGTTTGTAAATCTTTCTTTGGACAAGATATAAAAATTGAGTCAGATTTGCATTATTTTCGATTGCTAAATAATTCACAGATTGAAGTCATTGGTAAAAGGAAAGCTACTATTAGTCTTAAAATTTTACCAAATGTAATCACTGAGGTTACATTTCACATTTTTAATAATGAATCATGGAATTCACATATTATTCTAGGTCGAGATTTCCTTCAGCAAAACGAGTTAACGTTAGTTTTCAATCCAACAGAATCTAAAATAGACGAACGCTTAAAACTCTTCAAAGAAGTAGCGTCCGCTGATATCATTGGCGAAGATGATTCCGAGCATGCCATAGTCCAAACTGATTTTGGTCCAGTAGTAGATAAAAAGTACAACAAATTATTCACGAAGTAGAGAATACCTCAGTCGAGGAGGTTAAAGATAACCATTGCGTTACTGTGCAATTACAAGATAACTCGATTTTCGCATATTCTCCGAGACGTTTTGCATGGGCGGAACGTTCGCAAATTCGCGAAATAATCGACGACCTGCTTGCCAGAGGAATAATTAAAGAATCAGCATCTCCATACTGTTCTCGTATCGTGCCTGTCAGAAAGAAAAACGGCAAATTACGACTATGCGTTGATTTACGCCCATTGAATTCGAGAGTAGTAAAACAAAAATATCCTTTTCCCGTCATTGAAGAATTGCTTACACGAATCGCCGATAAACCTATTCGTACTCTTTTAGATATTCAAGAAAGCTTTCACGCGGTTAAGATCCATCCGGACCATACCAAGTACTTCGCTTTCGCCACACCTGATGGCCAGTATGAATATACACGTTTACCTTTTGGCTACTCTGAAGCACCGGCAGAATTCCAGAGGAGGCTATTACAAATTTTGCAGCCCTTAACACGACACCCCTCCGTTGTGCACCACCTTGCCGTGGTGGAGGGGCTCCCCGGGGAGTAATCCTCGGGGTCTAAGAGCGCACACATGGAAGGAATAACCATGTTAAAAAACCTGAGCAGGTCGGGCTCGTGAGGAGGGTTATCCCAGCCGGCCTAGGAGTGGAGTCTCCGAAGTAACCTCCCGTGGAAGACAACCACGTAAAAAAATTACATTTTATGAAGTGATGGTTAATAGTAATAAAGACGTACCGCCTCAGAGGGACCGGACCCTCAGAGGCCGGCGTAGGGGGGGTAGTGTCCCGGCCCCCCCTGCGTCGTCATCCGGCGACGGGCTGTGCGGGACGCGCGACGCAGACGCCCCGCACGAAAGGACTACTGCGGACTGGGCCCTCTTGACGGCCGTCTTGAGGATAGTGGAGGAGCTCCTCCATTCTATGGGGGAGCGGTGGCGTCTTCGGGCGCATTTCCCGGAGGAACTTTTTCCTCCGGGGGGACGGAGAGTGGCGAATCCCCCTGCCACCGGGGCGTGCTCTTACGCCTCGGTGGTTAGGGGAGAGGGCGGTCTGGGTGTCCCACGCGGACGGTGGGCACCCAGACCCTCTCGGCGGCTACGGGGGTGCCCCGGTGCTTCCGTTGTCTTCAGCGGGGGCATGTGCGGAGGTTTTGCCCCTCGGCTACCGACCGAGGCACTTGTTGCCTCCGGTGCGGTGCCGAGGGGCACTTGGTCCGGGCGTGTGCGGCCAAGGCCGCACACTGCCCGGCGTGTTCTGAGACCGGGCATGTGGCGTCCCACTGAATCGGGGGGCCCACATGCCCGGTGGTTCTTCCCCGTAAGGGGGGTCGCAGAAGAAGAGGAGTTATGGGGAGAAAGGATTCTCCCACACCCAAAGGGCGCTCCCACTCGTTGGGACGCCCCCCAGAGTGGATTCCTCCATGGGGACTGCCGCTCGGGAGGAGTTTCTGCTGACCCAGTGGCGGCCCCCATGGGGTCAGCCCCTGTGGGGCCTCTACCAGAGGTCCAACTCTTTCCCTCCCGGTGAATCCCACATAACCCTGGAGACTCCCCCGGGTCTCCAGGGTATCTATAAAAGATTTCCGCTGGGTTACCAAAAAAAAGCCCTTAACACGACAAAATAAAATCCTAGTCTATATAGACGATATTCTCATTCCTTCCGTCACGGTGGAAGAGAATTTGGAGTTGCTGAAACAAGTTCTACTTTTATTAAAACAGTATTCGTTTGTCATTAATTTTTCGAAGTGTCAATTTCTTAAAACAAAACTTGAATATTTAGGATATATTGTGTCCGGTCAAGGTATTACGCTTAGTAAACGGCACTCAGAGGCCATTGAAAAATTTCCAGTCCCGCGGAATGTTATGGAACTTCAAAGGTTTCTTGGTCTCGTTGGATACTTCCGTAAATTTGTAAAAGACTTTGCTAAAAAGGCCAAACCTTTATACTTGCTGCTTAAAAAATCAGTATCATTTAATTTTGATGAACAATGCCTTGAAGCGTTTCAAGTTTTGAAAACGGATCTGACTACTTTCCCGGTATTACAGTTATATAATCCACGTTTACAAACGGAACTTCATACTGACGCCAGCTCTGTTGCGCTCGCGGCGATCCTTTTACAGCGTCAGGATAATAAAGCATTAGCACCAGTCGCTTACTATAGTCAAGCGACTAATTCCGCAGAGATCCGGTATCACTCATTTGAGTTAGAAATGTTGGCGATCGTCAAAGCCGTAGAACGGTTCCATGTATACGTTTACAGTATCAAATTTGTTATTAAAACAGATTGCATTGCACTAGTTTACGCGGTAAATAAAGCTAACTTGAACCCTCGTATTACAAGATTGGTTTTAAGATTGCAAAACTATAATTTCAAGTTAATGCACCGTAAAGGTAATTTAATGACGCACGTGGATGCATTGAGTCGGGTTGTTGCCTCCATTGATACAGTTCCTCTGGAAAGTGAATTGCGTTGTCGTCAATTAGCGGATCCGTACCTGCAGTCTATCGCTAGTGCTTTAGAAGAGACTGAACACGATAAATATGTGCTAGTAGAAGGTCTAGTTTATCGAAAAATAGATGATAAGTTATTGTTCTACGTACCTGAACCTATGGTATCGAATATTATACGCGTTTACCATGACAATTGTGCCCATTGCGGGATTGATAAAACCTTGCAAGGTATAAGAGACTCATATTGATTTCCGTCCATGAGAAGAAAGGTACGAAAACATATAGACAATTGTACAACCTGTCTGATGTGTAATACTTCGACGAATTTAAAAGAGGGCAAAATACAATTAGAGAACACCCCTCAATCTCCATTTCAGGTCATGCATACAGATCATTTTGGTCCTTTGATTAAGACCACCAACGGGTTTAAACATGTTTTAACATTAATCAATGCGTTTACGCGCTTCACATGGTTATTTCCAGTAAAAACAACCAGTTCTAAGGAAACCGTTGAATGTTTATCTTCGATTTTCGATGTATTTGGCAATCCATCAGAATTAGTGTCTGACCGTGGAACCGCATTCTCATCTTTCGAATTTTCGGAATTTATGCAAGCTCGAGGTATCAAACATCGACAAGTTGCAGTAGCGGCCCGTGGTCGAACGGCATTAGTGAGAGGGTCAACAGATTCTTAAAAACCTCCCTTCGTAAAGTGGTAAATGACCAATCTGACTGGTCCGGAAAATTAAAAGATATCCAATATGTGATTAACAACACTTTGCATATAGCAATTAAAACATCACCTGCTAAACTTTTACTTGGAGTAGATAAACGCAATCACCTCGATACGGATTTAATACAATATCTCAAACATTTATCAAAATCTACTCTTTCGGCTTCTAAATTCAAAGAACTTCGAGATAAAAATAGAGACGTTGCTCTTCAAGCATCCGATGATATGAAAAACTATAATAAGTTATATTATGACAAACGTCATAAAACTCCTTCGGAGTACAAAACTGGTGATATTGTTGTGATTAGAGACTCCACTGTCAAACCAGGGGAGGATAAAAAGTTAAAATCAGTTTACAAAGGTCCATACTTAGTCGCAAAAACTCTAAACAAAAATCGTTACGTAATACAAGATATCCCAGGCCAGAGTATTACGCAAAAGCCCTATAATTCAATTTTGTCTCCAGATAGGCTTAAGCGTTGGATTACACCAAAGACTGACTGATATCTGTGATACTTATCGCATCACCTGTAATACTTAAAACTACTCACTCACACCAAAGTCTGACATTATACTGTTACTCATATAATTTATATCCATATTCACGTTATCTATATTTATACTTAAAATGTTTATTTTCAGCATGGCTTTGGTCCTTACTACTTAAAATTATTACGTTATACTTAATTTGTGTACTGTGACTGTATTCTATTTTAGTTCCTAAGTAACAATTCCTTAAATTCGTTAGCTTTATCCGTTTAATTGTTTTGCGTTTTGTAAACTTTAAATCGTTGATTTTATTTGTATTTACAGCCTCGATTTTCATTTGCATTGTGACGTTCCCATGTTCAGGGACGAACATCGTTTCAGTCTGGCTGTAAGTTTGTGTTCAAATAAAATTTGTCCACGCGAGGACAAATCCTAACCTTAATGGCACCACATGGCGACGGTGGCGCCCGAATCAAGCGCTCACCTTTCGGCTGAATGTTCCTATTGGCGGGGACCAGCGACACTGGCGCGCCCATACGGACTACTAGTCAGGCGTGGCTGCTTTGCTTGCGAGAGAGAGATAGCGCGTTCCCGGGCTAGTGTGTGTGTCTTCCGAGCCTCCGTACCAGTGTGTACTCGTGTTATAATAAAGTGGACTGATCACACATCGGCCTTTTATTTTGTCACTAAGCCTTCTCTTCCCATGAGAAGAGTCCTTAGGAAGAATCCTCCTAAACTTTCCTCTCTCTCAACGCGGGATTTTTCACGGTCTAGAACCCCCGCGTTACACTCTATTCTCTACCTAACCTTTCCACTCCCTGTCACTCTTTAACTCCTTTTTCTACTCTTCCATGCCTTCTCTCCCCTCTACCACCACATTCACTCACCTCCAACAAATCTCTCATATTCACACACGCCACACTCTCGCTCCACTGGCTATCTCCACAAAAAACAGATTGATTTTCTCTCCACTTTTAATAACAACTATTTAGCTCGCTGCCGGAAACGGAAGTCAATATTTCTTTAATATAATAATTGAATAATTAAATTTAAAATATTTTCCATATTTCTTGCATTATGGATATTTTCATAATTTTCGTTTTTTTTTTATTTCTCAAGTAAAGTAATTAAACAATTTATATATTTATGTGTTTAGAATTTATTTTTGAGATATATATCTTTATTTTGATTTTTTAGATAGTAACAATAATGATAATTCACAAGTAAATACAACCCAAAATACTACTAGTGAATACAAATCAACTGATGAAACTCAAAGTTCATTAGAAATCAATGAAACAGAAATAATGAAAAATGTGGAAAGTGCTAAGCAAATAAGTATTATATCTGAGGAGAATGAAACTGAGCAATTCAAATTTAACGTTCCTGGAAATACTGCATGTGATGAATCTGAACTAACCGCTGAATTATCAAATGGTCCTAAAGGTGATAAGAAAAAAATTTTTTGTTTATTTTGCAATACTTTACAAAGTAAAATATCACGTCATTTAGAAAACAAACATCAAGATGAAAATCGAGTTAAAGATTTTTTAAATTTACCAAAAAGAAGTACTGAACGTTTAAATAAAATAGCAAATATAAGAAAAGAAGGAAATTTTATTTTTAACACAATAAAAGAATATAATCATGGTAGGATGATCACAATTAGAAGACCTACACAAAAAAAACAAAATGGTATGAATTTTGTTAATTGTCCTTATTGTAATGGATTTTACACACGAAATTTTAGATTTAATTTAAGACATCATGTTCAACAATGTAATGAGAATGAAAAACCAGGTTCTTTTCAACGAATTTTACAAAATGCTCGAAGAGTTCTAGGCAGATGTCATTCAGAAGCTAGCAGAAAAATGAGAATAGAAATATTACCGGTTGTTCGCGAGCGAACGAAGGACTCCGCCAAGCCCTCATCACGCTGCATTGCATCGCCTGTGTTGCATGGCCTGTGCAACACAGGTGGTGTAATGCAGCCATGGTATTCGTGGAGAGTAGCGGCAGTGATGTGTGTTCTATCGCACGCATTACTGTCGTTGCTCTCCAGTCACGCTGTACGCGGGACTTACGTCCCGCTATCATTACATTTTCAGACTTAGCCGCGCTCAAGCGGAGCGCGCTAAAGTAGAGAGACGGCGGCGCTGCCGTTTCTCCAAACATTCAAACACCTTGCGTTCGTCCCCGATTATTTATAAGAACTTTCCGGGCTTTTCTGGGATGTTCTTTTTGTGGCGTCATTTCCCTTTAGAGGAAATGACGACAGGGAAGAACATTCCAGAAAAGCACGGTATGAAAGCGGATGCGAGGTGGGGACGATCGCCAGTCTACCCAGAGCCTCTCGAGTACGACCCGCATTTTTCACAGTTATAAAATCGCACACGCATTATCTCGGATAATCGCCTTTTATCCGATCTCATCGGTTTTCGCGACAGCAAAGTCGCTTTCTTTGCTGAGTTCAACACGCGCGCTTCTTTGGAGTCGCCTGCTCCACGCGTTCGCGGAATCTACATTCGCACACGCCTCGAGTGCTTTCCGTCGGGTATCGCGTTCCTCGCGGACTCGCATTGTCCGCGCTGTGCGCCGCGACCTGTAAGTGTTCGAGTGTAAGAAAAACTGTATATACTTTTGTAAATCTTGACTTTTATTCTGACTGTGACGTTTACTGTAAATATACTCTGTTACTTATTGTGTAAAAACTTGCGTGAGTTCATTTTGTGTGTGCGTGATCGTAATCTCCTAACAGCTCCATTCCGTACCGAACATTTTGGTTCTTCGAGCCGGATTTCCGTCCTGTGAACCGGCAGTGCGAGAACGTTCGTGTGCGGTGAGATCAGTCAGGATCTGAAAAAAGGAAATGGAGCCACTAATTGTTGCTCAACAAGAGATTTCCGGGCGTATCGCGCGTACGCTCGAAAATCTCAAGAAAGCGGGCGCAGCCAAGATCAGCGGGCCGCTGATCGCAACCACGCTCAAGCTGCTCGACAGCAAATGGGCGAAATTTGAGGAGCAGCACGAGCGGATGCGCAGCTTGCACTGGGCCGAGCTGAAGGCCCACGATTACTACGTGCAGGATTTCTACGGCAAGGTGGAAGACGTGTATATTCAACAGCGGGCCGCGCTGTTGGAGCTCGAGGCTTCCAAAGTCTCGCGCCCCAAGGACGGGCAGCAGACAGAGCAGCCCGCTCCTCCCCGCACCACCTTGCCCCACATCCAACTGCCAAGCTTCTCAGGCAAGTACGAGGACTGGCCGTCCTTCCGGGATCTCTTCTGGTCGTTGATTGTGAACGATCCGGCCATTTCAGACGTCACCAGGTTGCATTATCTTAAAACCAGCCTGAAGGGGGAGGCAGAGTCACTGGTGCGAAGTCTGCCGACAATTGAGTCGAATTTTAATCGTGGGAAACGCTCGTAGAATTCTACGAAAATACTCGCCTGCTGGTGCGGTCATACTATGCCGCATATATGGCCCTGCCGAAGATGAAGGCCGAGTCGCCGGCAGAGCTTCGCAAGCTTTACCACGCCATGTCGAGTACGGTCGGCTCGCTGGAGAGCATCGGCCGGCCAATCACGAACAGCGAGGATCTCTTTGTCTTCCTCACGGTCGAGATGCTCGATCCGCGTTCTCGCCGTGAGTGGGAGAACACCGTCGGCGGCACCACCGATCCGCCGACGTATGCCGAGCTGCGGCAATTCATTGAAAAAAGACTACATACCCTGGACGCGATGCAGCCTTCCAGGGTAGAATCAGCAAAGCCAACGCGCACCCATCACGTGAAGAAGGAAGCAGCTGGAGGAGAACACTCGAAGAGGAGCAAGGAGCGCTGTACCTTGTGCCGGAAGGACCATTTCTTGATGGTGTGCGATGTCTTCCGGGGGAAACCGGCAGTGGACAGGCGCCGCTTCGTGGAGGAGACCCGGCTCTACTGTCTGGGCAAACATAAGGTCGGTGAGTGCCAATCTAAACGTAACTGTTCCGTGTGTGAGGGTCGGCATCATTCCGTGTTGCACGACGCCTACTCACCTTCTGTGAGCGTCGCGGGACCCGCGGATGCGAAGACCTCCCATCTTGCGAGTCACGAGGTGGGGGCGGGCGTCGCGGTCCTCTTGGCCACCGCGAGGATCGCCGTGCGTGACCAGCACGGCAGGCTGCACTTCGCAAGGGCACTCATCGACCAGGGCTCGGAGGTGTCCATCGTCGCGGAGGCCTTGGTGCAGCGCCTTCAACTTCCGCGTGCGCGTACCCCCATGACCGTCTTCGGGGTGGGCGGACAGCGAACGGGTGTCGCAAGGGGCCAGGTGCAACTCGAGATTTCCTCGCATCGTCAGGATTGCCCGATGTCCGTCTCCGCGCTCATTCTGCCGCGACTGACCGTTTACGCGGGTGTTAACAGCGTGGCCGTACGGGATAGGCCTCACCTCCGCGGTCTCGAGTTGGCGGATCCGGAGTTTGCGGCGGCGGATCGTATTGAACTATTACTCGGCGCGGATGTGTATGCTGCTATTCTCGGTCCGGGTGTCCGTCGCGGGGGGCCGCGCGAACCCATCGCGCAGCAGACCAGCCTTGGCTGGATACTCTCCGGGATGGTTGGTGTGGCCGGGTTTCGTTCCATCGCCATGCAGCATCACTGCTCTGCCGACGCCACGCTGGATCTCCTCGTCCAACGGTTTTGGGCTCAGGAAGAGGTGGGCACTCGCGCAGTCCCTGCAGTCCGTTGACTGAAAGTGAGAAAGAATGTGAGCAAGTGTTTGTGCGGACGCATTCGCGGGGACATGACGGACGCTATACGGTGCGACTCCCTACGACAACGCCCTTCCCTAATTTGTCGGGTACACGCGAGCTCGCCGCTCGAATGCTAACGCGAGTTACACGCGGATTCGCGAGGAACACCCGCGTGGCCGAACTGTACACAGACTTTCTCTCCGAATACGAGCGGCTCGGCCACATATCACGAGTCGAGGCGAACGAGGATGCCGGGAAGCGCGTGTCTTACCTGCCCCACCACGGAGTCCTCAAGGAGGCGAGCTCGACGACCAAGTTGCGTGTGGTCTTCAACGGCTCGGCGGCCGTACGTGGTGGCGCGTCGCTAAACCGGGGGCTCCTCATCGGGCCGAATCTGCTGCCACCTCTCGCCGACGTGCTCCTGCGTTGGCGGCGGCACCGGTACGTCGTCGCGGCCGACATCGAAAAGATGTACCGCCAAATCCTGGTGCATCCGGACGATCGCGACCTACAGAGAATTTTATGGGCTGGTGAATCGGGAGAAGTGCGCGAGTGCCGCTTGAACACGGTTACGTACGGGTTGGCCGGCGCGCCGTACCTTGCCATCCGGACGCTGCGGCAGCTCGCCGACGATGAGGGTGCCAAATACCCGCTGAGGGCTCCCGCGTTGAAACGGGACGTGTATGTGGACGACGTCCTGTCTGGCGCACCAAGCATGGAGGAGACTCGTCGCCTACTGCAGGAGTTGCGAGAACTCTGCATGGCGGGCGGCTTCCCGCTACGGAAGTGGGCGGCAAATAGCAGCGCACTGCTCCACGAGCTCCCGGAGGAGGAGCTCTCGCGTCCTGGCGTGCGCTCATGGCTGCCTCACGACAGCCACTCGGCCCTGGGCCTCATGTGGCATCCGAGCGAGGATGCCTTCGCCTTTTGCGCGCGGATCGAGGTGCCCGTCCGCCTGACGAAGCGATCCGTGCTGTCACAGGCGGCACGGCTTTTTGATCCGCTGGAGTGGCTTGCCCCGGTGGTGGTTCGGGCCAAGATTTTGTTCCAGAACACCTGGCTGCAGGGGCTTGGATGGGATGCTCCCCTCGCCCCCTCCGATGCGGCCCACTGGACAACGTACATCGGAGAACTACCCGGGTTGGCGGAGATCCGGGTTCCGCGTTGGCTGCACTGCTCGCCTACGGACGACGACATGGAGATCCACGGGTTCGCGGACGCCTCTGAGAAGGCGTATGCTGCCGTGGTCTACCTGCGGACAAAGACAGGAGTCAACGGATGGACGGCGACTTTGGTCATGGCAAAGACGAGGGTGGCGCCGTTAAAGCAAGTCTCCCTACCTCGGCTGGAATTGTGCGCGGCGTCACTCCTCGTCAAACTGGTGGCCCATGTCCGCGTGGTGCTCGGCGCCGAGGACCGCGAGGTGCATCTCTGGTCGGACTCCACTGTGGCACTTGGATGGATCCGGGGCCACCCATCGCGGTGAAAGACCTTCGTGGCCAACCGGGTGTCAGAAATACAGAGTACCCTCCCGGCGGCACAATGGCACCACGCGGCGAGCGAGGACAACCCGGCTGATGGCGCGTCTCGGGGCATGTCTCCCTCCGAGCTTGCATGCCACTCGCTGTGGTGGTGCGGTCCTCCATGGCCAGGGTTGCCAGATGTGGCGATTTATCGCCAAATTGGCGATTTTCAACTTGGTCTAGCGATTTGATAATCGGATTTGGCGATTGGCGGTTTCTTGGCGATTAAAGCTTTCCGATTTCGGCGATTATTTGGCTTCTATCGATGCGCTGATTGGTCAGCGAATATATATATTGAAATTTCGCGGGCGCTCGTACAGCAAAATGGTCCTAGAAACGGGCCTCGACAGCATGAGATAGCATGTGGAGGGGATGCGCAAACAACCTATCTACGTAACTTGTTATGCGCATCCTCTCCATATGCTACTGCTAGCATGCTACTAAGACTCGTTTTCTGACATCATACCGAACTGCACATGTTCCGTTTATAACTGCTCAACAGTGACTCAGGCAATAAACTTGTGATAACTTGTGATATGAAATATTTAACAGCAGAATCAGGTATGTTTCTACACGATGTTTTATAAGTATAAAATTTTCTGAAGTAAAATCTAAATATATCCTAATCTAACCTAATCCAACAAATTCGTTATTAGATCATTTCAAGAATGAAAAGAAGACAATATAAAAAGACTTGGGAAAAAGAACTATGGGCAGAAGGTAAAATAACAACTAAATCAGATATATTAATATATAATGAGTGCATTCAGTATTTCAAAAACGTATTTTAAGTGTTTTATTAAATAAGTATATTTATTTATATTTTATTGGAATTAGTTTGATCGTTTTTTCCTTTCGCGAGCATTTATTAGCTCCATCGATTACAATAATAAAAATATAGATTTTATTTTATTTAAAATTTCAAGGTTGGTTGAGTGAAGTTCCCGACAATGTCCCATCTAATGATATGAATACTGCCTATTGCAAAATATGTAAAAAGACTCTTCGTGCTCATGCCACAGATTTGCAAAAACATACCCAAACAACCCATCATCGCGAGAGAATGAACTGTTTGGAGAAGCAGCAGAAGATTACATCTCTTTGTAATATTAAAGACAAGGACAAAGTAAGAAAAAGTAAGAGATTTAAATCTTGTTGTTTACATAGCATGCCATTCGAGTCTAAGAAGTATCGATCACCTCAGTGACATGTTACGTTCTTTGAAAATTAAAGATTTTACTTTAGAATTGCATCGAACAAAATGCGCTAATTTAATTAAATATGTCATCGCTCCAAATATATTAAAAGATCTTGTTGAAGATGTTGGCGATATGCCATATTCTTTAATCGTTGATGAATCCACTGACGTGGCAGTATTTAAATATTTATGCGTATGTATTAAATATTTTAGTAATAGTAAAAATAAAATTGTTACTAATTATTTAGGAATTATAAAAATTGATAAAGCAGATGCAGAAACTTTACACAAAGTTCTTGTCGACTTTTGTAATAAAATAAATCTAAATTTGAACAATATCATTGGTTTAGGAACAGACGGTGGCTCTAATTTGTGTGGATGCAATCATTCTTTATACACGATTTTAAAGTCGTCTATTCCTAAACTACAACTTATCAAATGCATTTGCCATGCACTTAACAATGCCGTATCGAACGCAGCTGTAGAATTTCCTGTAAATATTGAATATCTTTGTAACGAAATTTATAATTGTTTTTCTGTAAGCGCAGTTAGAAGATCTATGTATAAGCTTACATGGGATGCGATTAATGGTGAAAATTCGAGCAAACAATTTCATCACTTTGTACAACAATCAACAACAAGATGGCTAGTGAGATATAATGTTGTCAAAGTCATATTGGAACACTGGTTCGAATTGAAAACGCATTTTACTAACGTTGTAGAAAAAGAAAAGTGCTATAAAGCGCGTATTTTAAACCAAATGTTACACGATGAAAGCAATTACTTATACTTAAAAATAATTAAACCAATTCTTCATGAATTGAATATTGTTAATTTGTCTTTTCAAAAAGAAAATGTCGACTTAGGCGGAGCATACGATGATTTAAGAGATTTAATTATTTTATTAGCTAGAAAAATTCTAAAACCCATTTTTATATCAGACAATTTCGAAGAACTTCGAAAAGCTTTCAGCAATGAATTGGCGTACGTATCTGTAAACGAAGCTGATTTTGGTATAGAATATTATGAAGCCGCCGCTTGTTATAAACAATGTACAAAGGATGAAAAAAGGAACATTGAAACGCGGGCTTATAATTTTATTAAAAGACTAAGTTTACAACTGATAGAAAGATTGCCAATTAATTTGAAGTTCTTTCAGCAACTCAAATTTTTATCACCTAAAATTTGTTTGAGCCAAACTAGACCTAAGTTTAAAAACTTACCTTTTCTTAAAGAAATGACTAAACCGAATGATCTTGGCATACTCGAATCTCAGTGGAATAGATTATTAAGCATTGACTGGGCTGAAGTTTTCGGGGAAAATGTATTAAATGATTGTTATTCATTCTGGCCATGTGTTTATTCATTTAAAAGCGCAGGCGATAAATATATCTTTAAAGAAATAGCATTATTTGCACTCGAATTGTTATCATTACCGTCGAGCAACGCAGTTGTCGAACGCGTTTTTTCTATAATGAATGCAATCAAAACTAAAGCACGCAATAAAATGCTGGTTGAAATGCTGGATAGCATAATAAGAATAAGAATGAATTTCTATGCAAACAATGTATGTTGTACTAGTTTCGTAGCAAATAAGTCAATGTTAGCTGATTTTAATTCGAAAATAGTTTACCCTAACAAAAGAAATGTTAATGACAACAATATGGAAGAGCTCGAAATTGAAGTATGATATATTAGAAGAATTTAATGTACCATATATTAGTTTATTCAACACATAAAAGTTTGTGTAATTATACGCACAATCACATGAACGTTGTAAAAATCGTGTTAATGATATAATATAAAAATAATGTGTTTATTTCGTTTAGAAAGAGTATATCAAAGATAGT
This sequence comes from Crematogaster levior, assembly GCA_901521435.1. NCBI lineage: Eukaryota > Metazoa > Arthropoda > Insecta > Hymenoptera > Formicidae > Crematogaster > Crematogaster levior. Next base: position 73,745 of record CABEGB010000679.1, on the reverse strand, counting down.
TACCAAAAGTACTTGTTTTTATATAATGCGCTGTCGAATATGTTAATTTTGTTTTAAGATTATCATGCCAAAGATTTGTGTGTTAAAAGTTTTGTTTTAAAGTTTTGTTTAAAAGTTTAAAAGTTAATTTAAAAAGTTGTAATAACATTTTATCCCTGTTGAAAATCCCTAACAGAACCTTTCAAAAGCCGAATAAATACGAATAGATTCTTTTAAAAATCTACAAACCAATAGAAAAATTTCTTATAAGTATTTGGTGGATTTATAAGTATTTGGTATTCTTATAAGTATTTGGTAAAATAATCTTATAAATTTTTGCGACAGGGAATGCGTTCGTGCAATATTAATTTTATCATTTAACGTGTTTTTATTTTGAAAGACTATTTTGTAATAAAATTACATGCTTTGTAATAAAATTATATGTTTTGTAATGAAATTACAATAAATTAAACAGCACTATTTAATGTCAATGTTTATATTTTGAATAATAATATTATAACCTCATATTTTTCGTTTCAAATAATCCGCTATAAGTGTATTTACACACAGTTACACTCATAAATATAAGTTCCAAAAATCTGGCGATATTTTTGGCGAGAATTCATCAATAAAATGGCGATTTTTGGCTAGGAAAAGCTTTACAGTTGGCGACATTTACCTGGACTCATCTGGTAACCCTGTCCATGGCTGGCGCAGGGACCTCTCCGACTGGACTCGGGCAACGATGCCGGTCCTCTCGAGGACACGGACCTCGTGACCTTCCGGAGGCACGCGGGCGGGTGTGCACACAAGACCGCGAAACGAGGAGCCGGAACTGCTCACCCGGTACTCCAGCCTGGCACGCCTACTGCGGATCACGGCCTGGTGTCGACGGTGGCTACCAGGGGCGGTCCGCTCCACGAATTCCCCCTCGGCAGAGGAGCTGGACAGGAGTCTCTTGGCATGGGTGAGGCGGGTGCAGGCTCAAGCCTACGAAGAAGACATCGCACGGTTAGCACAGGGAGTCCGGGTACGGCGTACAGAACTGACGAGACTTACCCCATTCGTTGACGACCAGGGATTGCTGCGGGTTGGCGGCCGCTTGAAGCACGCGGTGCTGGCCTACGATGAGAAGCACCCGCTCATCCTGCCCAGAGACTCTGCCGCTCACTCGGCTGGTGATCGACGCCTGCCACGCGCGGGTCCTCCATGGCGGAGTACAGCAGACGCTGGGTCTGCTTCGCCAGCGGTTCTGGGTGCCGGGTGGACGGGTCGCCGTCAAGGGCCGCATTCATCGCTGCTTACGATGTGTGCGATGGCGGGCGGCGACCCCCCAACAACTCATGGGACCGCTACCGGAATCACGGGTCACTCCATCCCGGCCTTTCCAGCACACAGGGGTGGACTACGCCGGCCCGTTCATGGTGAGGACCGGCAAAGGACGAGGCCACAAGGCGCACAAGGCATTCGTCGCAATCTTTGTCTGCCTCTGCACAAGGGCGGTGTACGTGGAGGTCGTATCGGACTACACCGCCGAGGCGTTCCTGGCCACTCTCCGCCGCTTTGTCTCCCGTCGCGGAGTACCGCAGGTAATGTCGAGCGATTGCGGAACGAATTTTATAGGTGCCGAGGTGGAACTGCGCGCGTTGTTCACCGCCAGCAACCGGGAGGCCCAGCGGATCGGCCGAGCGTTGGCCGAGGAGCGCATCCAGTGGCGCTTTAATCCACCGGGCGCGCCACATTTCGGTGGCCTTTGGGAGGCGGCTGTCAAGGCCGTGAAACATCACCTGCGGCGGGTGTTGGGTGACAGCACGCTCACTTACGAGGAATTGGCCACGTTCCTCACGGAGGTGGAGGCATGCCTCAACTCGCGGCCGATTGCTCCCCTGTCCGACGATCCGGACGATGTCGCCGCACTCACCCCCGAGCACTTTCTTGTCGGCACTGCATTGCTCGCAGTCCCGGAACCGACACTCGCCGACGTGTCGGTTAATCGGCTGTCTCGTTGGCAGCATGTGCAGCAACTAAGGGTCCACTTCTGGCGTAGGTGGTCCCAGGAGTGCCTCCACCGTTTGGCCGAACGCCCGAAATGGCGAACGACGGCAAATAACCCGCGGATCGGTCAGCTGTGTCTCGTGCGCAACGAGATCACCGGCCCGGTGGCCGTTGGCGCGCATCACAGCGATTCATCCGGGCGACGATGGTCACGTACGAGTGGTGGAAGTAAAGACCGCGACGTCTACACTCGCGCGGCCACTCGCGAAAATCGTGTTTTTATCGGTGGAACCGGGCACCGGTCTTGGCGCACGCGGCACAGCTGATCGATAGCACGACTCACCGCTTGCCGCGCGCGAAGCAAATTCGCTAATTGTTTCGTCCGGTAAATTACCGGAGGTGGGCGGAATGTTCGCGAGCGAACGAAGGACTCCGCCAAGCCCTCATCACGCTGCATTGCATCGCCTATGTTGCATGGCCTGTGCAACACAGGTGGTGTAATGCAGCCACGGTATTCGTGGAGAGTAGCGGCAGTGATGTGTGTTCTATCGCACGCATTACTGTCGTTGCTCTCCAGTCACGCTGTACGCGGGACTTACGTCTCGCTATCATTACATTTTCAGACTTAGCCGCGCTCAAGCCGAGCGCGCTAAAGTAGAGAGACGGCGGCGCTGCCGTTTCTCCAAACATTCAAACACCTTGCGTTCGTCCCCGATTATTTATAAGAACTTTCCGGGCTTTTCTGGGATGTTCTTTTTGTGGCGTCATTTCCCTTTAGAGGAAATGACGACAGGGAAGAACATTCCAGAAAAGCACGGTATAAAAGCGGATGCGAGGTGGGGACGATCGCCAGTCTACCCAGAGCCTCTCGAGTACGACCCGCATTTTTCACAGTTATAAAATCGCACACGCATTATCTCGGATAATCGCCTTTTATCCGATCTCATCGGTTTTCGCGACAGCAAAGTCGCTTTCTTTGCTGAGTTCAACACGCGCGCTTCTTTGGAGTTGCCTGCTCCACGCGTTCACGGAATCCACATTCGCACACGCCTCGAGTGCTTTCCGTCGGGTATCGGGTTCCTCGCGGACTCGCATTGTCCGCGCTGTGCGCCGCGACCTGTAAGTGTTCGAGTGTAAGAAAAACTGTATATACTTTTGTAAATCTTGACTTTTATTCTGACTGTGACGTTTACTGTAAATATACTTTGTTACTTATTGTGTAAAAACTTGCGTGAGTTCATTTTGTGTGTGCGTGATCGTAATCTCCTAACGGCTCCATTCCGTACCGAACACCGGTTGTGCAAGAAGATAATGTAACCAAAGCTATTAGATATGACCGCGCAATTATTTTGTATGGAAATAGTATGTGCAAACGTCAAGTTCATCAACATCAGAATGATTATATAAGAGGACACTTACGTCTTTTAGGTCGTTTAGTATTAGCTTTGAGAAATAAGAACTCTGAAATTAATAATTTAGCTGCTGCATATGCTCCACAGTTTTATAGAATTGTCATTGATGCAATTAATGACGTTGCACAGCTGGATTACAAAAAAAAAACATCTATAAACATCCGTCTAACGCATTTACTCTTGGCAGTTGTCTAAAGAAAATTGGAAAAATCTTAGATGTTACATATATGATAGATAAAAATTGCACGAAACGAAAAGATGTTAATGATTTTATGAAAATCTATGATATAGACTTTAGTGGAACTGTAAATAAAGTTGTAACAGAAACTTACACGAAAATTCAACGACAAAGAAAGACGATATTACCTCGAACAAGTGATATTAAAATTTTAAATAATTATTTAAGAAGAAATATAGAAAAAAATTCTAAAATATTATCAAAAAAATTTTCACATGAAGCATGGAAATCATTAGCAGAAGTAACACTTATAGCTATTCAAGTGTTTAATCGACGTAGAGCTGGTGAAACAGAAAGGATTTTAATTGATGATTATAAAAATTATGAATGCGCTTGTGGAGAAAATACTGCATGTACAACTTTAACACAAGACAGAGTTCATAAATATGTTAGATTTACTATTCGCGGTAAATTAAATTCTACAAAAATAATAATATCAACAAATTGTGCTAAGTAAAAATAAAAATTTAAAAAAATATTTTAATAAAAAATGATACAAAATAATGTAAAAAATAATTTTAATTTTTTAAATTATATCCTACTAAAATACTGATATCGAGAAATTATGCTATTTAAAAATAAAAATTTAATATTTTAACAAAAAATTATACATAATTGTTTTAATTAAAAAAAATTATGGTATTACAATTATGGTATTGCCCCAACTTAATAAAACTTTTTGAAATAAAATATATTTAAAAAAATATAATATAATATAGTATAGTTTGAAAGTTTAATTTAAAAAAGAAAAACAAATAATGTAAAAATATAAAATTAAAAATTATTTACAAAAAATTAAAAATTAAAAGTTAATGGAAAAATATAAAAATGTATATAAAAATTAAAAATTAATATAAAAATAAAAAATTTAATTGAAAGACTTAGCGCTGCTAATTTTTAAAATAGCATATTTTGTAGCAGAGCTAAGTCTTTCATTAAATTTTTATATACATTTTTATATTTTTCCATTAATTTTTAATTTTTAATTTTTTGTAAATAATTTTTAATTTTATATTTTTACATTATTTGTTTTTCTTTTTTAAATTAAACTTTCAAACTATACTATATTATATTTTTTTTTTTTTATATATTTTATTTCAAAAAGTTTTATTAAGTTGGGGCAATACCATAATTGTAATACCATAATTTTTTTTAAATTAAAACAATTATGTATAATTTTTTGTTAAAATATTAAATTTTTATTTTTAAATAGCATAATTTCTCGATATCAGTATTTTAGTAGGATATAATTTAAAAAATTAAAATTATTTTTTACATTATTTTGTATCATTTTTTATTAGAATATCCCAGTAAACACTGTTCCATAACATTTATGTAACCATTACAGAACGATGTTCCGCTGGTTACGTAACATTCACATCATTTTCCAGGTCACAATTTGGTCAAAATGTCAGCACCATTTGATTCTATTTTGCGTTACAAAGTCGGAACATTTACGTATAAAATTACGTCACATTTACGTGTAAAATTACGTCACATTTATGTATAAAATTACGTCACGTTTACGTATAAAATAATGTCACATTTACGTATAAAATCACGTAACATCTACATATAAAATCACGTAACATTTACATGTAAAATTACGTAACAAAGAGGTTTCTGTTCGTGAATGATGATTTTGGTCATATTTAGAATGGTATTGTGGTTAAGGGAATTTTAGTTTTTCAATTTCGTCTATTCCATCTTAAAATGCTATCTTTTATCTTCAAAATGCATTTTTGTCTGTTTATGTACAATTTTTTTTATCGAGTTATGATGGGTTAAAAATCCAGTTTTTTTAGGCATCTGGTCCTAGGATTCGGCTAAATGTGCGGGCCTAAAACGCATCTCTTATGGCTCATAAAATGTGTATCTTCAATCGTTCACAACTCGGTGAAAAAAAATGGTACAGAAACAAACAAAAAAGGCATTTTGAAGGTAAAAGATAGTAATCTAAGATGGAGTAGACGCATTAAAAAAAATAAAATTTTCTTAACCGCAATACCATTCTAAATATGGCCAAAATCGTCATTTTTGGCCCACAGTACCCCAATTTTCTCAGAAATGTAATGTGATGGGAAAATTCTGAGACAGCATCATTTTCAGCGTCAAGAAATACTTCGAAAACGATATTTCACAAGTCAAAGACAATTAGTGTCGGACAGTATTATATATAAATATGGACATTTATAAAATTCAATCAAATGCTGGTTTGAACTCTTATTTAATTTAGCAAATTGCTAAACAACAAATTATTATAATATAATATACAGGTGTATCTTCAATCACAAACAAATTATAATATAATATATATTATCTTAAATATAATATCACTCAAAATCAATTACAATGTCTTAAAACTTAAAGCTCCATTGCAAAAAAGAAAATTGCGTTTTCAGTCTTATAATTAGATAATTGCAATACATGTAATAACATAATCTTGTTAAAAAATAAGTTAAATTCGCAGAATTGCTTATGATTTTAGAACATTTTAAAAACATTTAAACTTTAATAAAATATCAAGAAACGTATTAATTACATCTTTTTCTACATCTACGGCTTTTTCCCTTCTACAATCTTCTGTTTATCTCTGACGAGCCTCTGCCCACCTTGACGAAACCATTCTTTGGTTATACAGGGTGATTCAGGATAACCTTCCATCTGTAAAATGACATATTCCTGACACAATTCTAAGACGATTTTTCCTTTATCAAAATTTGATTTGAAGCGTAGTTTTCGAGTTATAAGCAAAAATAGTTAGGAAATCACGCGTCGAGTACAGAAGGCAGGCAGGAGCGGCGCACCGCGAGCGTAACGCGGGTTCAGTTGACCGCCCGACGGGTGATTACCGCGTGAGTCGCTATTTTAATCTTATGACATAAAATTATGCTTTAAATAAAATTTTGAAGAAAGTGTCTTAGAATTATGTTAGGAATACGATTTCTTAAAATAAACATTACTTTAATAACAAAAAGTTGTTCCGGTTCGCCGGCCGTTGAACGCTGCAATCAGCTGATTGCTACACGCGATGTGTGTAATGCGTGTGTGCATAAAAAGAAAGAGAGAGAGAGAGAGAGAGAGGGAGGGAGAGACATTCATACACATGCACGCACGTATACGCATACACTTTTTTTCTCGCTCTCTTTCTCTCTTTTACACAACACACTCTCTCATTCAGTCACTCATTTACTCACTCACTCACCTGCTCAATCACCTTGTAGCAGCGTAGCGAATCCTCATGCTACGTGTTAACTGCTGCCGTTATGATTAAGTTGTAGAGACAAAACTTTTTGTAAATTACTCTCACAAATCATCAAAACTTTTTGTAAATTACTCTCACTCGATTAACACAATACAGAATACGCGATAACGAATTCACTGATTTACTGACTCACTACCGATTCACCGATACCAAAAATTACTTTAAAAGAAACGCGAATGCAAATAGCACATGACTCGACGCGAAGCGACGGACCGCGGAAACTGCGCGACCACCAGGGTTATGTTGACAGTTGACTAGCGCTGCGACTTGCGCGTGGCGCGTGATCGGCACGAGATTCTCGTGCAACATAACCCTGGTGGTCGCGCAGTTTCCGTGGTCCGTCACTTCGCGTCGAGTCATGTGCTATTTGCATTCGCGTTTTTTTTAAAGTAATTTTTGGTATCGGTAAATCGGTAGTGAGTCAGTAAATCAGTGAATTCGTTATCGCGTAATCTGTATTGTGTTAATCGAGTGAGAGTAATTTGTGAGAGTAATTTACAAAAAGTTTTGATGTGTCTCTACAACTTAATCATAACAGTGCAGCAGTTAACACGTAGCATGAGGATTCGCTACGCTGCTACAAGGTGAGTGAGCAGGTGAGTGAGTGAGTAAATGAGTGACTGAATGAGAGAGTGTGTTGTGTAAAAGAGAGAAAGAGAGCGAGAAAAAAGTGTATGCGTACGTGCGTGCATGTGTATGAATGTCTCTCCCTCCTTCTCTCTCTCTCTCTCTCTCTCTTTTTATGCACACACGCATTACACACATCGCGTGTAGCAATCAGCTGATTGCAGCGTTCAACGGCCGGCGAACCGGAACAACTTTTTGTTATTAAAGTAATGTTTATTTTAAGAAATCGTATTCCTAACATAATTCTAAGACACTTTCTTCAAAATTTTATTTAAAGCATAATTTTATGTCATAAGATTAAAATAGCGACTCACGCGGTAATCACCCGTCGGGCGGTCAACTGAACCCGCGTTACGCTCGCGGTGCGCCGCTCCTGCCTGCCTTCTGTACTCGACGCGTGATTTCCTAACTATTTTTGCTTATAACTCGAAAACTACGCTTCAAATCAAATTTTGATAAAGGAAAAATCGTCTTAGAATTGTGTCAGGAATATGTCATTTTACAGATGGAAGGTTATCCTGGATCACCCTGTATCTTCAAATTCCTTCGTGTTAAATTCGTGGTGAGCCAAAATTGTTGCTGAAACATTTATTACGACGATATAATTGTAACCATGAATACATATTAATATTATCAAGTATTAAAATGTATTTTACCTTGTATGGCCGTTATTATTGTTTTTAAGTCACTGATTTTAAAATGGTCACGTAGACCTTTCCAGGATGACTGTTTGGCAACGTCATTGCTGAATAGAACTCGGTATATACGAATTAAATTTTCTTTACCGCAGCTTCCGCCTACGCGAGATATACACGCCAGCTAAACAAATATAACGAGACAATATTAATTGTAATATATAATTTAGTAAATGAAAGAGCCAATATAGAACTTACAAATTTGTTATATTCGTCTAGATTTTCTGATAAATTTTTTTCAAAAGCTTTAACATCATCAATCGTTTTAAGTGGGAGAAAACGCTGCATATTTGATACATCCAATATAGGGGGATCTCCAGACGTAGTTCGATTAATTTTTGTTTCTAAAGCTACTGAACGAGTATTTAATTCTTTGATTTGTTGTGAAAGAGTAGTTATCGTTTCATATATTTTTTCAAAGTGAGCTGAAAAATTAATAATATTAAGAGAATAGTACGAAAAAAGAAAATAATAAAATTATACAAAAATATATGATACCTTCCATGCTATCTGACATTGCTGTCATTAACGTATATAAATCTTGTAAACCTACAAAATTAAAAAAGTGCTAAAATAATTTCGCAATAATCACTAATAAAAACTGTAAATCTAATTTTAAAAAATGTGTATGATATAAAGATAATATGAATTAATAATATAATAAATAAACAAAAATTTGCCATTACTTTTATGTGATACGAGAGATCCGTCAATGACTTGCAGATCAAGAACTTCTTGAATAGGCTCAAGAGCATTTGAGGGTTTCTTAACTGGCATCTTTTTATTAAATGTAAGCTCTGGTGGGTTTGGTAGAACCGATGTCGGCTCAGAATCATATTCAGAATCAGAATTAGACACTCCAGTTTTTTCCCTACGGGTTTTGCTTGAAATACGCGATTTTCTGTTCGTTTGAAGTATTACATTATCATCGCTCGAAGAATAGTTCATTGCCTTCTCTCTAGCCTGTTCTAAAGAATCTTGATTGGAACAAAATCGTAATTTTCAAGTAACATTATTTTTCAACAATATTATAATATAAAAGCTAAGGGTGTTCCGGGAGAAAAATGAAAATATTGCACAAATACTAAACAAATAACAAAATTTATTACAAACAGATAGCAAAAAAAGATTGCACAAAATTTATTATCAAACAGATAACAAAATTTATTACAAACAGATAACATTGAATTAAAGAATATTTTTAATAAATTTATAATAAATTTAATAAATTTTGTGCAATATTTTTATTTTAAATTCTTAAATAGCAAAACAAATTTTAAAAACTTAGATCTAATTATCTCCGCGATGACTGAGAATCAAACATAAACATTGGTTATTTTTTTTTGTTTTGACCTCCAAACACATTCTCAAAATATTTCCCTTTCCTCCCAAAACACCCTGTATATACAATAAAATACAGATTACCATAATATCCATGAAATTCAACAGGATACAGACGCCACTTAGGGTCATTAGTATCAGGTAAAGTTTGTTTTGCGATTAAGGTATTTATATTTTTTACTGATGGCCACCAGCATTTAGATGACTCTGATCGGAGCCATAAACTTGGCACCTCTGATACGATTTCTTGCTCATCATTTCCATCTTGTGTAAACGTGACTACAGCGTAATCTTTCGCCATTGTTGAAAATCTATCGAAGTAATATAATAATAATATTTATTAAATCATTTTAATTAGTTTTATTTGTATGTGTTAACCAATATCTCAGTACTCGCCATAAACATATTTCTTGTTGGTGGAGTAAAGGCAATACTACAGCTTCTTCTTCACATAAAGGCAGTTTTACGCATTTTGTTTTAATATCAGACAAAGAAGCAGTCATTAACTCGTATTGTAACTCGTTGATTTGTTTAATTCCAATATTTAAAGAGTCGCATGGACTTTTAAAAAATGATTTTACATTCAAATGCTTTTTACCATTAACAAAAAACTGTTTATTTTTTAAATAAATTTTGGTAAGCGAAATCGTTGTATCGTCTAGCAAAGAGCAACAATTATCAGCAGGCTTTGTACTAAGATAGAAGCCCTTGCATTGAATCGATTTTATTAGCCTTTCGCCGTTAGCATTTGTAATATTACTGAATTTAGGAATTGGATAATTCTTTTCTTTGCGCGTAACATGTAAATTATCTTCTTCCACGCAACGATTAACTAACTGCTGTAATGGCCGACTTGAAGATCTGATCTTTTTTTTTTTGCATGTGATTTTCAAACTTAAATGCACTAAATTCATCTAACGTCCCCCATAATTTCACGTAGTCGCACAGATGAATTAAATTATGCACGTTATACGAGACATGCTGATAGCCATATAATACACCGTAATTTTCAACAAAATACAATAATAAGCTGCGTGCATAATCAAGAAGTTGTACGTAATATTCTTTAGAACATAAAATTCGTATCGCTACACTGAGGCTTAAAAAGTGAACGTACTTATCGCGAGATAATTTGTTGTAAAATATAACAGGACCAGTATATAATAACAATTGCCTTAATTCGGTACCTTTAAACCGATCGACCTGATCTAACGCTCTCGGTTTTCTACCAAATTCCTTTGGTAGGAATGGCGACAATGACAGCAAGAAAGTTGAAATACGGTCTAACAGAGCTGTCACTAAACGGATATTAAGTTTACCTTTAACCCAGAACTGCAGCAATTTTTTCATCACTCCTAACAATACTAGGTGCATGTAATCTAAAGGAAATTGCGTGACCATTCCAATGTTTAGTTCTTCAAGATTTGAAGTGAATTTATGATGCTCTTCTTGTTGCTTTAACTTAAAAGATTCGTCCGATCTTAGCATTGCATTAGTTTCTTGAAATGTTACTCTATGTTCTATATAATCTCCCTCCTGAATACAATTACCACAACCAAAATGTCCATTATGCCCCACAATTCCTTTGATAAACGTTTTGGCAGGAGTATCGCAGATAAATACATTAATTTTAACAGTTATTTTATTATTGTATTCTATAATGCCCGATTGAAGAATTTCGATGCAATCATTCTTAAAATATTCCATAAAATTATTACTGCATTTTGGCTTTTTACTGCCATGGTATACACCAATTATAAATGGTTCAGTGTAAAAATCTGCCACTATACTACCCAAAATGGGCCAAAATTGACTGCCGGAAGATTTGGTTAACGGGAGGCCATCTACATTCACATTAATATTTATTTGCGATGGGCAAGAAACTCGTGAGTAATGCTTTCGAACAGATTTTCTCAAACTTTCACCTAAACCTGCATGATAATAATTCCCTGGTTCCATTTGAATAATATTATTAACTTGTTTTGGAGTTCGAAGCAAAGTTCGAGTATCAACAGGAAGGTCATGGCCGTATTTTATTAGAATTTTCAATAAACCACTTATAGCAAATTGACTCAAACAATTCTCAATAGCCCATTTTCTAATCTCTTCTGAAATTTCAGTTTCAATCAACATATCCCCATCAGAATTGCTTGAAGAAAGATTATTTTCATTGGCACTAACTCCCGAACATATAGAAATTAAGTCATCATTTAACACGTCAGTGTCAATTACATTGGAATTGTCAACGTCAACTTTCCTTATATCATTTTGCTGCTGAGGTAATAGCTCGATGCTGTTTTGTACATTTAATTCGCTTACGATATCATTTTCACCTTGTAAAGTATTTAAATTAACAGACTGGTTACGAATATTATTAAGTTCTTTCAAAAAATTACGTCGCTGCTGTCTTGGTGTTAAACAGGAAATGTCTAGTTTTAATTTCACTTTAGGCATGACTGCTCTCAATAATGATTTAAAACAAGTTAATTTTACAAATATATAAAGAAGAGATCTGACATAAACACGTCGCCGCGTAGTTATTTATTTTAATTTAATTCCCTGAAAAATAATAATCAATTTTGAATTTTGGAACACTAAATATATATAAAATTAAATATACGTAGTTGCAATACAATGTGATTAGGTAGACTGGCATTATTTTACCTAACCCAAAAATCCGGACGGGTTTTTTTGGGTTTTGCCCGCTTGAAAAACCAAGAAATTTATGTTTTTTGGAGTTTCATTGATTTTTTGTAAATTTTTAGTAGATTATAAAAAGAAGAAACATATTTTAATATAATTAGATTCAATTAAATAAATATACTTATATTATTAATCTCGATTAAATATGTATTTCATTTATAATGTTTATATATATCATATATTAAATAGATTATATAACATATTAAATATACAGTATGAGGAAAAAGTATAAAAACCCTGAAAAATCTTGCAAAATATAATTTCTGCAAAAAAATGTTTCCAATAAAAGTTGTAGGGTTTAAAAAGACTATTTACTGGTTTCATCGGTTTGACCTTGGATAATCGTTTAAAGGTCATGTAAAGGTTATTTTTAATTTCTTAAATGGAACCTACTATTTTTCATTACATATTCTTGTGGCTTACCTCAAGAGCTTTCTAAAACACTCTAAATAAATGTTTTTCCATTAAGTACTTTTCGAGTTATAAGGCTCCAAATTTGCAGTACTTTGATATAAAATACAAAATATCTCGTAAAATATTTAGTTTTTGGTAGTCTTACCCTAATACTTTAATGCACAGAATAATGAGATAAAACTATTGGTGCAAAGAAAACACATAGTTATCCTTAAAGAAAAGCAATTGCATATTGCATATTGCTTTTTATAACTTTGCGTTTTCTTTACACCAATTGACTTGTCTCATTATTCTGTGCATTAAAGTATTAAGATAAGACTACCGAAAATAAATATTTTACGAGATATTTTGTATTTTATATCAAAGTACTGCAAATTTGGAGCCTTATAACTCGAAAAGTACTTAATGGAAAAACATTTGATTATAGTGTTTTGGAATGCTTTTGAGGTAAGCTACACAAAAATATGTAATAAAAAATAGGGTGTTCCATTTAAAAAATTCAAGATGACCTTGACCTTAGTAACGTCATCCAAGGTCAAACTGATGAGACCAGTAAATAGATCTTTTCAAACCCTACAACTTTTATTGAAAACGTTTTTCTGTAAAACTTATAGTAAAAAAAAAGCGCCAAGAATATCTTTCTTTCCAGCCAAAATAACAGTCTTGTACAAAATATAGGATCTATACAAAAAATAAAATCTTCTGCAATAAATGTTTCTATTAAAAACATAAAATCAATAGCACTCACCAAATACGATTACAGATGAGCAGATGAGCTAAGGAGGTAGGAATTACAGGCCTTGTATTCCTTTTTTTCCAAATTATTTTTCACTTTACGCTTTATTACTTATTCACTGTAAAAAAACAAAGAGAAATAAATATTTAAACATCTAAATAAGTGACACATAACCACAAGTCTTTAGAATGTAACATTATTCTAATGAAATTATTAGTAGATATCTGAAGAGAATGTAATGCAATTTGTATTAATAAACTTGTGAAAATCTCTGAAGATAACCCTCATGCGAGTACGGGATTCGGATTCGCACCAGGGAAGTTAAAGATATGTGTGAATAATTACATCGAAAACGCACGGCATCTCTTTTCCATGTTATTAGAGATTTCATATATTTTGAGAAGTGCAGCTGCGAAAAGACTGTTCGAAAGCCGATGTCATCGACACGAATCCGAAACACAATAACACCGATTTTATGACCACGTAACAAATGTTTAAACCAAAACATCTAATAAATCGTACTTACCAAAATGAAAAGACGAAGACCGGGAACTAAGCACTATAAACGTGAGTAGTCTGCGCCATTTTTATCCCATTCCCCCACTCCTTGCCCTCTCGGCAGTCATTTCGGCGAGAAGGCTCGATCACTGAACTATGTGTCTGTTCTTTTCAGCTGCACTACTGAACTAGTGCAATAAGTTAGAGTGAAAAAATATATATATGTCTCATTCCAACTTATTGCACTAGTTCAGCAGTGCAGCTGAAAAGAACAGATCCTATATATATATACATAGTGTGGGCTCGATAGAATGATCGCGCGCTTGCGCAACCTGATGATCCAATCACAGCAAATCTATCTAGCAACGGACAATGGCAGACTTCGCTAATGAGCGCAAATCCGCGCATCGTGATTTTTATTAATAAAAACTCTTATCGTAGCAATGTACGATCAGATGACATTATTTAGTAGCTTCGCGGAAAGGCGCCTTATTTTATGGGACTTTTTGGCCATTATGACAAGATTGGAAGAAAATACATTTCTTTTTCTATATTCGCAGCAAACGGTATTTTTGCAATTGTATATAATATGTAAAAAATACTATTTTAACGTTTTATTATAAACCATTATACACGAACTGTGACATAATTAATGTGTTTACAGAATACACAGTGACGTCAAAATCACATCAGTTTCATGTTTATGTATTTAATATTTGACGTCGCAATTACATTATGTATTACACAATTTAAATACATTACATTAAACATTTTGGAAGCTTTTAGAGAAGGTCCATTGACGTAAACAAAAAACTATATACGTAAATGTTCTGTGTTAAGTTTAAGATGACGTCGCAATCATGTCATTACAGTTATATAACATTTACGTAGATTTTTTAGAACGCACATTGACATTAACAAAATTACGTAAATATTACGTATTTAAGGTGACGTCGCAATTATGCCATTACAGTTATGTAACATTTACGTAGATTTTTGAGAACGTACATTGATATTAACAAAATTACGTAAATATTACATATTTAAGATGACGTCGCAATTATGCCATTACAGTTATGTAACATTTACATAGATTTTTGAGAACGCACATTGACATTAACAAAATTACGTAAATATTACGTATTTAAGATGACGTCGCAATTATGGCATTACAGTTATGTGTAGATTTTTGAGAACGCACATTGACATTAACAAAATTACGTAAATATTACGTATTTAAGATGACGTCGCAATTATGCCATTACAGTTATGTAGATAACATTTATGTAGAGTATCGAGAACGCACATAGACGTTAACAAAATTACGTTAATGTTATACGTAACAGAGTAACCAAAAAATGACGGAACATTACAACGTAACAGTTGCAGATTCGTTACGTTAATGACATAACTGGTACGTCATTGTTTCCACGCATTGTTCTGAAATGGTTATGTACAATCTGTTATGCAAATTTTACATAAATGTGCCTAACGTGTTCACTGGGATTTTTTTAAATTTTTATTTTTACTTAGCACAATTTGTTGATATCATTATTTTTGTAGAATATATAATTAAATAAATTATAGTTTTTTTATGGTTTAAAATAAACCATTTTGTTTAGATTAAAATAACTTATATGTGTAGATTAAAATCACACTCTTTTGGAAATAGGTTTTTAAATAGTTTTTTAGAGTTAATAATACTATACTATTTTGCAAAGATACTTTTGACGCGGACTTAGCACCTTTTTTTTACCTTTTTTTAAAAAGGTAATTTTTTTAGAGATATCACTCTTTTTTGTAAATGACATTACTCTTCTTAAGCTTTTCCGTTTTATCAAGTTAAGTTATTAGCGACGACGATAGTGAAAAATAGCGACTTAAGAAATGAGGTAAGCAAAGAAGTATTCAATTTTATAATTTATTATTTTATTATTTGAATATCTTCTTTTATTTACAGGATATAAAAATGGTTTCTTTTATACACAAGAAAATAGTTGCATAGCAAAAAACAATGCGGTAAGTAATGCTGATGGCTTACTGCATCCTATCTTATCTCTCAGCATTTTCATCCTGTATGTATTACATTTTATTTCGTTTAATAATAGTACTTATGTTATAGTTATGTGCACTATTTGGTTTGGAATCGCTGAAAGAAGATAACATAGAAAAGATTCGAGATGGTGTATCATCCTAAAAAACCAAACTTGTATTTGCAATGGCCCATCTTTGAAAAAGATCAGGATAACTTTGAGAAAGCTGCCACTATATATATATTAGGGAATGTTGATAACGTACTACCACATATGATATATACATAATAACAAGAAACAATGCGGAAAGTAATGTTGATTGTTTCCTGCATTCTATCTTGTCTCTCAGCATTTTCATGTATGTATTACATTTCATTTCCTTTAATAATAGTACTTTATGTTATAATTATGTGCACTATTTGGTTTGGAATCGCTGAAAGAAGATAACACAGAAAATATTCGAGATGGTGTATCATCTTTCTCAAAGATGGTCCATTGCAAATGCAAGTTTGGTTTTTTAGGATGATACAACATCTCGAATCTTTTCTGTGTTATCTTCTTTCAGCGATTCCAAACCAAATAGTGCACATAACTATAACATAAAGTACTAATAATAATGCTTTATTGCCCACTTGCGGGGTACACATGCGGACCTCCGTTCCGCTTACACTATATCAACCTTAAATCTATAATCTTATAACTAACCGCTAGAGAGAGAAAAAGACACACTCCATTCACTCATCCACTCCTTCCTCATTCATTCATCCGGACCTCCGTTTCCGCTGCATTTCTCCTTTCAACTCATTCCATCCTCATCCACACTCTCCCTCCTCCTTCCCTCCCCCCTCCCTTCCCTCATTTCCTCCAATTCCTTCATCCACTTTTCCCCCTCTCCACCCTCCCCTAGTACCTCACATACCATCTCCTGCCATCCTCTTTCTACTCCCCAATTTGTGCATTCCTCCCATATATGATCCCATGTCTCCTCCCCTCCTTCGCAAACCCTGCACTTCCTTCTCTCTTCCCTCTCCCAATATTTACCTCCCCTCATACCATCCCCTAGTCTGAACCTCGCTATCCTTTGCCATCTTTCCTCTGTCCATCCTTTCTTCAGATATTCCGGTACGCCCTTCCCCTTTACCTTACCATACCATTTGTTGTACTCCGACTTCGCTTATTTTTTCCCACCTTTCTTTTCTTGCCATCTCCTCTCCCTCGCCACCAAATCCTCTCCTCTCAGCTCCCCTTCCTCCCTCAACTTCTCTACCTCCCCCAATTTCCATCCTTTTTCCGCAAAAAATCCCCTCCTCTCCTCTTCCCACTCTCCCATCACTTTCTCCTCTCTTGCCCTCTTCTTTAACTCTTCCCAGCATAACCTGGCCAACTCTCCCCCTCCTCCCTCCCCCAATTTCCTTTCATATCCCCATGCTCTCAATCCTGCTCTCCCTCTTAACTTATCCCTCTGTAGCTCTTCCCTCACCATGTATCCCGGCGTATATCTCCCCACTCCCACTACCCACTTCAAAAATCTATCATGCACCCTCTCTATTTCTTTCCTTTCCTTCCACCCCCATATCTCTACCCCATATCCCATTACTGCCCAAACTAACTTCTCGAACAACCATATTCTCTTTGTCCAATCCCTCCCAAACCTTCTTTTTCCTATCCCCCAAACCTCTCTCATCACCACCGCTCCTTTTCTTACTCTCTCCCTTATTTGTTCTTCCTGTCTCCCATTTGCTGCTAACGTATACCCCAAATATCTAAACTTTTTGACTTCTTCCAATTCCCTCCCCTTCCACTTCCACACTACCTTTTTCCATCTTCCTCCTCCTCTCCTACATCTCATTACATTCGTCTTCTCTACGTTCATTTCTAAGCCTTTGCCCATTGGGAGAGGGAAGAGAGAAGGAAGTGCAGGGTTTGCGAAGGAGGGGAGGAGACATGGGATCATATATGGGAGGAATGCACAAATTGGGGAGTAGAAAGAGGATGGCAGGAGATGGTATGTGAGGTACTAGGGGAGGGTGGAGAGGGGGAAAAGTGGATGAAGGAATTGGAGGAAATGAGGGAAGGGAGGGGGGAGGGAAGGAGGAGGGAGAGTGTGGATGAGGATGGAATGAGATCCACATATTTTTCCAAAGCCTTTAACATTCCCTTCATCCCTGCCTCACTTTCCGCTACAATCGCCACATCATCTGCATATGCCAAAGAATAAATCTTTCTCCCTCCCACCTTCACCCCTCCCTAACCCTCCTTTTCCAGCTCCTCGTCAAGATCCGCTATCAAAAGCGTGAACAAGCACGGACTCAGCGGACACCCCTGCCTCACCCCTCTACCGGTCCAGAATTTTCTTCCCTCTCTCTCCCCCACCCTCACCTTATTCACCATCTCCCTCATCACCTCCTCACACCTCACTACCAAACCCTCTCTCACTCCTCTCTTCCTCATACCTTCTAACAGAATCTTCCTATCCACCGAGTCAAACGCCGCCTTCATATCTACAAACGTCACCACCAATTTTCCTTCTTTCCTTACTACTTCCCTATTTATCAAGTAATTCAACACATATATCTGATCTATTGTCCCCATACCTTTTCTAAATCCTGTTTGACTCGGCGGTAAAATCCCTTTCCCTTCCACTTCATCCCTTAACCTCTCTGCCAACACTGCCGCATATACCTTATATGCGGATTGTGTCAACGTTACCCCTCTATAATCCTCTACCCTTTCCCCCTCTCCCTTCTTCACAATTGGCACCACTATTCCCTCTCTCCATTCTTCCGGCCATCCCTCCCCCCTCCATACTTTATTACATACCTCCCACAACCACTCCCTTACCTCTCCCCCTCCATATTTCCACACCTCGTTTACTATACCGTCCCCCCCGGCCGCCTTACCTTCCTTCAATTTTCCTATTACCCTTCCTATTTCCTCTCTACTTATCTCTCCTTCCTCCTCATACTCCCCTCTCCCACTCCCACCTTCCCCTGTTATCTTCCAATCTACCCCCCCCTAGCACCTCCTTAAAATACCCTTCTTTTACTCCCCTTCTCCTTTTCCTTTCTCTATTTACTACCTTCCATACCTGTCCCTCCGTTTTTATCTCCTCTATCTCTTTCTCCCATCTTTCTCTTTCCTTCCTCTTTTTCTCTTCACACAGTTTCCTATACCCCTTTTTCATTTCTTTATAACTTTCCCCCTCTCCTCCTCCTTTCCTCCACCTTCTCAATTCTTCTTTCAATTTTATTTTCATCTTTCTACACTCCCCGTCCCACCACCCCTTCCTCCTCATCCCCCTCCCTCTTTCCTCCACCTTCTCCAGCGCCTCCTCCACCCTCTTTTTTAACCCCTTCCATCCCTCTTCCACCCCCTCCCATCCCTCCTCTTTTTTCCCAAAGAATTCCTCAAATTTCCGTTTTCCTTCGTCCGTCCAAATACCCTTTCTTCCTCCCCTCCTTCTACTTCTCCTCCTCCCCCCACTCTTACCGCCACCCTCCACCCACACCGTTATTGGTTGGTGATCCGAATCTACCCTATCCTCTACCTCCATCCTTTTAACCCTCTCCCTCGTCTCTTCGTTCCCCAACACATAATCTATTACCTCCCCTTCCCCCTGTATATGTCCACTCACCTTCCTCATCCCCTATCACGCTTCCATTCAATATTGACCATCCCAAATCTCCTAAGAATTTACATAATCTGCTTCCCTCTTCATTGATCTTTCCATCCCTCGACCTTCTTTCTTCCTCCTCTGAGTTCACCTCCCATTCCTCACCTACTCTCCCCCCTTTTCTCCCTGTCCTCGCATTAAAATCCTCCCCTATTAACACTCTTACCCCATCCTCTCCATCCTCCATCCAATCCCTCAATTTCTCCAACTTCCCTTCCAAGTCCTTGTTCACATATACCCCCACTAACCTCCACCACTTTCCTCCCAAACACATTTTCCCCGTCATTAGCCCCCTTTCTTTAACCTACCTTTCCCCTCTCTCTTCCTCAATCTCCTCCCTCCTTCCCATGACCATTCTTCCCATAGCTCTCCCCTTTTTATTCCTTTTTTCCGCCTCCTGCACTTCCCACACATATCCTTTTGGCAGCCATTTCCTTACTCTTTCCCATCCTTTCTTCTGCAACCATGTCTCACTCAATAGTATTACATCCCATTCCCTTAGTTTCTCCCAAAAATCTTTGTCCTTATTTTCTAGACCTGCCACATTCCAAAAACCTACTTTATACACTTCCCTTTTCTCTTTTCTCTCTCCTTTTCTTCTGTTCTTTCCGCCCCCTTTTTTCTTTCCCCTTTCCTCCTTTCCTCCTGCCCCCCTCTAGCAAAAAACCACCCCCCTTTTCTCCCCCCAACTTCCTCCCCTACCCTCTTCTCTTCTCCTCCCTCCTGTCCTTTTCTTTCCCTTAACTTATCCTCCAATTCATCCCATACCCACATCTTCCCCTCTACCCACAATTTCATATACCCCACTCTTACTCTCTTCCCTTCCCTCCTCTTTCTCTCCGCCTCCCTCTTGATCAACCAATCCACCCTTCTCTCTCTTTCTGTTAAATCGTCCATAATCCACTCCCTCCTATCCCTTAACTTAATTTTTCCCTTCATCACTTCTACTTTCTCCTGCACGGTCGCGAACCTTACCCATACCATCTCCCCTCTCCCCTTTTCCCTTCTCCCTATCCTCCTTATCCCCTCTATTTTCACTACAGCTCCTGTTGCCTTCACTATCCCCTCCACTTCCTCTCTCAGCCCTTCCTGCCCTTCCTTTTTTACCTCTAGCCCTTTTATTATTACATTCCTCTTCCTCTCCTCCCTCATTTTCTTCTCCCCCTCCAACTCCAACCTCCTCATCCTTCCCTCCAGTTCACCTATTCCTTCTCCAATTTTTCTCTCCATCCTTCCTCCCTCCTTCTCCTCCTTTCTTCTATCTTCTCCTCCCCTCCCTCTCTCTCTTTTCTCACCCTCCTCCACCCTTTTCTCCAAACTCTCTATCCTTCTCTTCAACCTTTCGTTCTCCCTCTCCCACCCCTTCCTACTTTCCTCCACCCATGCCTTTATCTCCTCTCTACCCTCCCTCAATTCTCTAATCTCTCTCATTAATTCCTTAAAACCCGCTCTCATCTCTCTTACAATATCTTCCAATCCCCCTCCCATTCCCTTCACCGGTGACCTCTCTACCTTTGAACTTTTTCTAAAAGCCTCTACCTCTTCCACCTCCTTTTCTTCCTCCTGCCTCTCCTTTCTTTTCTCCTCCCTCTTTCACATCTCCAACAACGGCACGCTATTCGCTCTTTCCCTTACCATTCTCTCTACATTCTTCGGTCTTCCTATCTTTTTCCTATCTTCAAATTTCCCCCCATCTTCCTTTTCTTCCTCTTCTCTTTCTTTTCTACCCCTCTGCTCTCCTCTCTCTCCCTCCCTTTCTTCCATCATTCTCTCTTTCCCTCATAATTTTCCCAGCTCATCTAACTTGTCTCCACCCTCTTTTCTATTCATTCCGACTGGTGTCGCCACCTCCGCCTCTATTCTCCTATCTTTACACGACTTTCTCTATCCTACTCTATGGCCACTTAACCTCTCCCCACTAACAGACTCTTACCTCTCTTTCTCTCAGCTCTACTCCGTCCTATTCCCTCTCCTTCACTTCCCTACCTCCACCTGACCCTTCTCAACCTTCTCCACCACTCCTCACTTTCCTTTACCCTTCTCACCCTCCACAATCTGCTCTCTCAATACACACACTCTCCACTCACTCTACTGACACTCTCGCTACCGGAAACGGAAGTCCTCAACATAAAGTACTATTATTAAACAAAATGAAATGTAATACATACAGGATGAAAATGCTGAGAGACAAGATAGCATGCAGTAAGCAATCAACATTACTTACTGCATTATTTCTTGCTACACAACTATTTTCATATCTTGTATATAAAATAAACCATTTTTATGTCCTGTAAATAAAAGAAGATATTAAAATAATAAAATAATAAATTATAAAATTGAATACTTCTTTGCTTACCTCACAATTTTAATTATACTTTTTGAATTATAAAATACTATTATTAAATATTTTAAAATGAAATGTAATGCATAAGGGATGAAGATGCTGAGAGACAAGATAGAATGCAGTAAGTAATCATCATTACTTACTGCATTATTTCTTGCTACACAACTATTTTCATATCTTGTATATAAAATAAACCATTTTTATGTCCTGTAAATAAAAGAAGATATTAAAATAATAAAATAATAAATTATAAAATTGAATACTTCTTTGCTTACCTCACAATTTTAATTATACTTTTTGAATTATAAAATACTATTGTGCAGGAACCTTCGATTCTCTTTCTTTTCGCGCACAGAAAGGAAAATTTTGTTTCTTCGGTTCGCAGACTAGGAAGGGTTGGAGTGGATGAGATTAATCGGAGCGACTCGCTCTCTTCGCGACACTCTCAAAGCACTCAAAACGGTACTCCTGAGAGAGGCTCTCTCCCCTGAGGTCTACGGGCAGACTAACTCTCTTCTAAATCATCGCAGGATCGACGACAACGGCAGCCGATAAATCATTCGGTTTCTGCGTGGCACGCTCATGCCGAAGCGTGATTCGCTAGCGAGGCCCCTCGCGGGCTCTGAATCTCGGGACGAAGGCGAGTTTTTGTCAACCTCTCCCGGGTCGGCATCGAAACTATGCGGAATGCCAACGCGGTAATGAAAATATCAGCGACCTTGCTTCAGCTTTCGCGCAAGGCTTTTACAATTTTGAACATACCGCCCGCCTCGCATGCGAACGGATGCGAAACAAGTCCAACTACTCGACAAATGAAGTAAGAGTACAATCAGTATCGACAGAGGGGTAACAGAGCGAGAGCTAAGAGAGCGAAGAAACTCGCACGAAACAAAATCAAATTATCTTTAATTGTAAGAACGACTTACTTACTAAATACATCACAAGTCGCAACGCTTATTGCATAACAATATTTTATTGGCTATCGCACTGAACTGGCAGCCTACACAAAAGCGTGATTGGTCGTTTTAATGTTGAGCGCGCGGTTCTCACGGTAACTACCCGGACGAGTCCATCGGATCCGGGATGGGTCTGAATGACCCGCGCGAGTTCCCACTTGCTCGGGGGGAGCAAGGGATTTTTCAACAACGCGAGCTCGCCAACGCGGAAACAAGGCGAATTCTCTGACCACTTGTTTCGCTGTTGCAGCGAGTGCAAGTAGTCCTGCGACCAAACACGCCAGAGTCGTTCCACCATCGAATGGACGAGCTGCCATCTCGAAAGTCGATTGGTATCTGTCGCGAGTACTGATTCCTCTGGGATCGCAATGATCGGACGGCCTATTAAAAAGTGACCCGGGGTGAGCGCGGACAGATCGCTCGGGTCGTCGCTAAGAGCCGCAATCGGTCGCGAGTTCAAACATGCCTCGATTTGGCATAGGAGCGTAGTGAATTCAGCCTTCAGTGCGACAAAGTACGAGAGCCGGCTATGCGCTTCAGGTGCGATTTGAGGCTTTTCACGCCCGCCTCCCAGAGTCCTCCGAAATGAGGAGCCGCGGACGGGATGAAATGCCACTCTACTCTGTCGTTGGCAAGAACGTCGTGTAAAGACGAATCTTTCATGAGCGCCGCAAATGCGCTGTTCAATTCCTTTTCAGCTCCGTGAAAATTAGTGCCGTTATCCGAGTATAATTTACCCGGTAAACCTCGTCGGCTCGCGAAGCGCCGAAAGGCAGCAAGAAATCCCGCACTGGAGCCGTCCTCCACTAGCTCCACGTGGATAGCTTTGGTAACGAGACAAACAAATAGAGCCACATAACTTTTTCGCGCCCTTTGTCCCCTGCCTACGAAAGGCGTAATTAAGAAGGGACCAGCGTAGTCCACTCCCGTATGAGTAAATGGTGAGGACGGTTTCACGCGAGGGGAGGGTAAATTCCCCATCAGCTGACTCGAGACTTTGGCCGAGTATCGTGTACAGGGGACGCATTGCCTTATATAATTTTTCACGGAGTTTCGGCCTCCCAACAACCAATATTTTTGTCGCAGAGCACGCAACACCAATTGAACGCCCCCGTGAAACGTGAGTTTATGCGCCTGACCGATTAAAAGATACGCGACTCGTCCTCGTGGTATAAGAATAGGATGTTGCTCGTCATAAGCGAGAGCAGCATTTTTTAACCGCCCGCCGAGCCGGAGTACCGCGTCCGCACCAACAAATGGAGTCAGAGTTCTAAGGGAACTCTTCCTAGAAACTGCGGTGCCTCTGCTTAAGGCTTTGATTTCGCATTCAAAGGCCCTCTTTTGTGCATACGACAGCCAGAATAACTCCGCTTTATTAAGCTCGTCGACACTCAGCGACGGTGGTGAGGTGAAATTTGCTTTCCTTTTCTTGTCAATTAATGCGAGAAATCGGCACACGTAGGCCGTCACCCTTATCAACTTCGTCCAGCTCGAGAATTTATAGAGTAAATCCCACTCATCTGAGATCTCAGTGTGGAGAACGGTTGGTTTTCGTTGTTCGCTGGATACCTTCTGTCCCGCATCCGTGGAGAGTGGGACAGTAACGTCCTGGATCGGCCACGACGTCGAAGGCTCAAGAAGCCAGGGTGGTCCGGTCCACCAGAGAGGATGTGAGACTAATTCGGGCACGGATAAGCCTCGGGATGCACAATCTGCAGGATTGTCTCTTGACGGCACGTGACACCATCTTGCAGAAGGCAAATTATTCTGTGCCTCCGACACCCGGTTGGCCACGTACGTGGTCCACTTAGAGGGATGCTGGCGTAGCCACGCCAGCGCAATTGTTGAATCCGTCCAACAATAAATCGGCGTTTTCAATAAGGTTAATGAATTAATCGTCCACTTGACTAGGCGACTTAAAAGCACGACGGCGTTCAACTCGAGTCGCGGAATGCTCACGGTTTTTACCGGGGCGACCTTCGTTCTTGCAGCGATCAAACTAATTGTAAAGCTCGACAACGAATGAAAGGCGCGGAGATACACTACCGCGGCATACCCTCTATTTGACGCGTCGGCAAATCCGTGGATTTCAATCGCGATATTATCTGGGTTTTGACCTGTCCATCGCGGGATTCTAATTTTCTCTAGTTTATTAAAATCCGAGACAAAGTCGTGCCACCGCTGCTCTAACTCGTCGGGGACGCGCGTATCCCAATCGCAGCGCGAAAGCCACAGCTCCTGCAAGATAATCTTCGCGGCAATTACGACGGGCGCGGCCCAGCCGAGCGGGTCGTACAATTTCGCAATGAACGAAAGGATATTACGCTTTGTGGGTGTAACGGGTTTGGTCGAATTCACAACAAGGCGGAAAGAGTCTTCGGAAGGAATCCACGAAAGTCCGAGCACCTTAAGGGACTCATCTTGCAATATGAGATGGTCGGTGACCTCCGGTTGATCATGCGAAAGATCGCTAAGAAGCGCACTCGTATTCGATGCCCATTTTCGGAGTTGAAACCCTCCTCTTCTCATTAGCCCAATTAATTGAATTCGCGTATCGTTAAGGGAATCCACATCGTCCGCGCCAAACAACGTGTCGTCTACATAAATCGATTCGTTTAGAATCGAAACCGCGGCAGGGTAATTGAGACCCTCATCAAGCGCAAGTTGTTTGAGAACGCGCATCGCGAGATACGGGGCCGGAGCCAGACCGTATGTGACTGTTAAAAGTCGAAAATGTTCGACCGGGGCGTCATCCTTTGGACGCCAAAGAATTCTTTGAAAATCGACGTCGTCAGAATGTACGCGGATTTGTCGGAACATCTTAGCGATGTCCGCAGTATAGACGTGGCGCCATTTACGCCAACGAGATAGAACGGCAGGAAGGTCCTGCTGTAATTTAGGCCCGATTAGTAGATGGTCATTCAACGTCGTGCCGTTCCGCGTTTTGCAAGAAGCGTTGAAAACTACGCGCAACTTTGTAGTACAACTGGTTTCCCGCAGCACCGGATGGTGCGGGATGTAAATCGGTGAAAACTTTGTTTTTTCCGACTCGTCTACTCGAGTCATGTGTCCAAGATTTTCGTACTCCGCGAGAAATTCATTATACTGCGAGTGAAGTTCAGAGCGGTTACGCAACTTTCCCTCCATGCGGTCATACAAGGAACGCGCTATGGATAACGATTCCCCGATGTCGATCGGCGGATCGCGTTTGAACGGCAGTCGAACTGTGTATCTTCCGTCGGAAGACCGACTATGTGTTTTGACGAAATGCCGTTCACACCTCTCCTCCTCTTCCGTGAGGGGGGGGGCTTTCAACGAAATTTCCTCGTCCTCCCAAAACCGCTGAAGAAGCGAATTAATGTCTTCAGCGAGAACGTTATTTAACACGGCCGCTTCCTTCGAAGCTTGTCTATGCTTTCCAGTAGGACCGGAAATAATCCATCCGAACGCGGTTAATTGAGCGGTGGGAGTTCCGAGAGGTCCCTGTCGCACATCGCACTTCAGCAGGGATCCATAAATGTCCGCCCCTATCAACATATGAATTTGATGATTGCTTGACGGATCCGGATCCGCGAGGACGAGGCCCTGCAAATGAGGCCACGAGTCAACAGGCTGAATTCGGGACGCTGCGTACGACGTGATTTTTTGAAACACGTATGCGGTAATCGGAAACGTGGGATTCGCTTTCTCGCACGGTGTCAATTGCAAAGACACCCGTGATTTCGCAGCACCGGTATATTTTTCGCCGAATCCTTTAATTTGCAAATCGGCTCGGTGCCTTTTCGTTCGTATCGTTTGGCACAATGCTTCCGAAATGAAGCTAAAATTGGATCCTTGATCCAATAGAGCGCGAACCTTAAATGACCTACCCTCCGCAGTATGCACGTCGACCCACGCAGTTGCGAGAAGAACGGTCGGAGTCGCGACGCTTGGCGGTTTAATCGTTTGCACGCTTGCGACCGCCGCACTGGTGGGGCCGCTCGAGGAATCCGGTTTTGAACTCGCCTGCACGCATGTCTTGATCGACTCCGAGTTTTCATTTGTGGCCGACGCCTGACCGCTGGCGCAATGTAACAATGTATGATGCGCACGGCGACAGTGGCTGCATCGCTGCTTGTGCGTACATTTCGGCGAAAGGTGTCCGGGTTTCAAGCAGTTAAAGCAGACCTTATTTTTGCGCGCAATTTCGCTTCGCTGCGCAGCCGTTTTTCGGCGGAACTCTTCGCACTTTGTAACGATGTGATCGCTCGAGCAACAAATGCATCTCACGGCAGCAACACTATTGACCGACGACCGCGGCTTGTCGTGCTTCGAACGATCACTGTCCCTAACAACATCAGCAAAGTCCGACAATCCGCGGATGCGCGTCGTGAGAAAATCGTGAAGATCTTTATAAGACGGAATTGAATCCATTGTGGAACATCTCAGATTCCACTCACCGCGCGTTTTCGTGCTGAATTTTTGAGAGATGATGTATACTAAAAGATCATCCCAATGATCGACCGGTCTTTGCAAATTATTCAGCGCGGCAATCGAGGCGGCCACTGTGTCTCGCAATTTTCTTAAATCTACTACAATCTCGTTTTTCATGACTGGCAAGCTCATGAACGCATACAAATGAGAGTGAATTAGGGTTAACTTATCGTCGTATTCGTCAATTAAAAGTTGCCACGCGGATTCGTAATTCGTGTCCGAAATCTTTAAATTATTAATTACTAATGCAGCGTCTCCAATGACACTCGTCTTCAAGTAGTGAAACTTTTGTGTATTGGTGAGGGCATAGTTAGTTGCAACGAGAGACTCAAATGTATTTTTAAAGCTTTCCCAATCGGAAAATTTTCCCGAAAATTTCGGCAACGAGATCCGCGGCAACTGAAAGTTATTAGTATTATGATCGCGAAGAGAGGAATCAGTACTCCGATCGAGCGGAGGCGACGCAACAACTGTTAATCTACTTATCGCATCACGAAGGACATCGGCCGTCTCGTAGTAGACCTCCTCAGCGACTAAAAATTCCTCATCGACGAAGTACGCCGTGGTCTTCTTCTCCTCGGGCGTGGTCGATTGCAACAGCTTGATGTGGAGCTCCCTGCAGGACGCCCAGAGCGCCGTCAGTTCGTCCAGTCGACCTCGCGTTTTTGGCAGGGTCACATTGGCTTTTGCCAATTTTTTAAAGTTCACTAGCACTCGCTTTAGCTGAGCGATCGTGGCTATCTGCGCGATCAGCAGATCTTTGCCCTCTGACATTGTCACAGAGTACCACTGTAAGCTTCGCAAGAGAAGGAGAATTCGCAGTACCTGTCACGAGAGTTTCCTAGGCACGTGTGGCAGGGCCGACGGAACGGCGTTCGCGTATTACTTCTCGTCGAAGCGCAATGAACCGGCTTAACGCACCGTGCGAATAATTCCGCCTGGGGTAGTTCATTCGCGAATGATGTCCTCAGAGACTGCACTAAGTAAACCGGGGCGCGGGATTACCGAGCCGACGGGAACTTATTCGCGCACGACTAAGTGTCGAAGCGCGAGGATATAATGTCTCGTAATGGACTGCATTAATTATACCGGACGATAACCGTGAACGATGCCGACGGTATAAAATTCGCGGGCGACCCTTTGTCGTATGGTCGCGAAAACTGGTCTTTGGAGATCACCGTGTGCCGAGGAGCGCGAGAACGGCTCCGACGGCACTTCGGTCTCGGACGTCGTCTTGTTGCGAAGAACAGCGATTCACAAAACCGCACTACGGTTTCGTGTCGTGCCGCACTGCGAATGATTAACTGCACGCGCTATTACGGCGCGGAGCACCGTCTCACGATTCGCGTGTCGATACCTTTCTCGCACTACGCGAAACTGAGCCTGCTCGACTCTACTTTGGAGAGCGATGAGAGCGCACGCGACGCTAAGTCGATTACAGTATTCTTTCCGCTCCTCGAGAGTCCCACAAGAAGTTGATCCGTAGATCGTACTTCGCCTGCTACTATCCGGCTCGAAGGACCATTCAATTCTGTGCAGGAACCTTCGATTCTCTTTCTTTTCGCGCACAGAAAGGAAAATTTTGTTTCTTCGGTTCGCAGACTAGGAAGGGTTGGAGTGGATGAGATTAATCGGAGCGACTCGCTCTCTTCGCGACACTCTCAAAGCACTCAAAACGGTACTCCTGAGAGAGGCTCTCTCCCCTGAGGTCTACGGGCAGACTAACTCTCTTCTAAATCATCGCAGGATCGACGACAACGGCAGCCGATAAATCATTCGGTTTCTGCGTGGCACGCTCATGCCGAAGCGTGATTCGCTAGCGAGGCCCCTCGCGGGCTCTGAATCTCGGGACGAAGGCGAGTTTTTGTCAACCTCTCCCGGGTCGGCATCGAAACTATGCGGAATGCCAACGCGGTAATGAAAATATCAGCGACCTTGCTTCAGCTTTCGCGCAAGGCTTTTACAATTTTGAATTTATAAGATGATACACCATCTCGAATATACATCTCGAATCTTTTCTGTATTATTTCCTTTCAGCAATTCCAAACTACAAAAAATAAAAATCATTCTTATCATATAGCACAATTTTAATAATATAAAATACTATTATTAAATATTTTAAAATCAAAATGAAATATAATGCATAAAGGGTGAAAATGCTGAGAGACAAGATAAAATGCAGTAAACAATCAACATTACTTACCGCATTGTTTCTTGTTATTATGTATATATCATATGTGGTATGTTATCAATATTCTCTAATATATATATATATATATATATATATATATATACACTCACCCGCAAAAAAAACGGGCCACTAAATTTTAACAAAATTTTTTAACATCTTTCAATGGCGACAACTCATCGAAAAATCATCGTATTCAGATGAAATAAAGCTTAAATTAAAGCTTGAACATTTCTCTTGAAATTCAAACTAACAAAAATTGAATTACAACAAAATTGACAAAATGGCAGACATTGAAGGTAGACATGGAAAAATGGGGAAAAAAAATTTTTTTTTTAACTATTGCATGGCTCAGAAGAGTTGACTGATTGATATCAAAACGTATGCGTTTTAAAGCTCATTCATTTCCAAACAAATCCATATTTTTAAAATTTTTCTACGACTTTTTTTGAAAAAGTTATAGCATTTTGAACAAAATGTTACAAAATAAATAACACTTTTTGTAAAATCTGCAATTGCGTGCGTGTACATATGCATGCATGTGTCCTGCTCTTGGCGTTACCCAGGATCAACGGCGTGGCATATTTTCCTCCGCAAGTCTCCGCCGAATAGAGTCGCTCACTCCAAATTGTTGCACATTGTTTTTTATTTCTATTAATGTTATACGCCTGGTTCTTAATGCTGACACAACAATATATTGGTCATCTTGTGCCGTGGTACATCTTGGACGACCAGGTCTTCGATTATAACCACCAGTTTCCACGTATCTGTTGTAAACTCGCTGTACAGTTGTACGAGGAACGTTTAAAAAATTTGCAACATAACGTTGACTCCTTCCATCATTAATCAGCGCTACAACCTGTGCGACTGTTGCAGAATCTAACATTATCGCGAAAATGAATATTCACGAGGAATGAAAACAATACAGATTCCCTGAACTTTTCTATGGAACATTGATGAGATACGCTCGATGAGAGATGTTCACTCCGTAGAAAAGTTTCATTTTACAAAAAGTGTTATTCATTTTGTAACATTTTGTTCAAAACGCTATAACTTTTTCAAAAAAGGTCGTAGAAAAATTTTAAAAATATGGATTTGTTTGGAAATGAATGAGCTTTAAAACGCATACGTTTTGATATCAATCAGTCAACTCTTTTGAGCCATGCAATAGTTTAAAAAAAATTTTTTTTCCCCATTTTTCCATGTCTAACTTCAATGTCTGCCATTTTGTCAATTTTGTTGTAATTCAATTTTTGTTAGTTTGAATTTCAAAAGAAATGTTCAAGCTTTAATTTAAGCTTTATTTCATCTGAATACGATGATTTTTCGATGAGTTGTCGCCATTGAAAGATGTTAAAAAATTTTGTTAAAATTTAGTTTTTTTTTGCGGGTGAGTGTATACAGGGTGTAACAAAATCAAAGGCCAATACTGATAGGGTAGGTAGGGAATGGGGTGGAGATGGGAATGAGATAGGACACCTCTGTCCGATCATGCACCCCCGCGGAGATACAGAGGGTGGAAGTAGTACGAATCCGCGGCGCGCTATGACAAGCCGCTTGTCGGTGAAGCTAGTGGAGACAACACCACTACTCGCGCGCTCGCCTCACCGACAAGCGGCTTGTCATAGCGCGCCGCGGATTCGTACTACTTCCACCCTCTGTATCTCCGCGGGGGTGCATGATCGGACAGAGGTGTCCTATCTCATTCCCATCTCCACCCCATTCCCTACCTACCCTATCAGTATTGGCTTTTGATTTTGTTACACCCTGTATATTGAGAAGGGAAAAATAGTTGGATGAAAAAAATATACATTGATCCAACGAAATGTTTCATTACGGGATGCTACCGAAATATGTATTTATTGCAGACACAGCTTTTGAACATATTTGATCATATTAAGGTAAATATCTATTTGATAAAATTCCATGTTTTAGGAAATAAGATATATCATTGGACATATGTATATGCAATTATTTGATATCAAACTCACTTGAACGAAAAAAATAATTAAATGATTTAAATATATCACTTTTCAAATCAAGAAAACTAACACAATCAAACTCTGTTTATGAAGTGTGTTTGTTTCAATCACAATGTGCCAATTAACTAATAGTTCAGTTATATATTTATCATTTACACGATTTCAATAGATTAATTTCTTTTATTACCAAATATTACCAAATATTACAAAATATGTCATTGATGAAATATGTCATAACAAATATATTGTTCCTGGATTAAGTTTCCTATATAATAGTATTTTAAGAGTGTTGTTAATCAAAATTTTTGCTATTAATCAAAAATTTCTTTTATTATGAATAATGTAAATGAATAATGTGATTGAAAATTGATTCAGTCAAACTTACTTGAACGAAAAGAATAATTTAATGATTTAATGATAGCATTCCTCAAATCAAGAAAATTAACACTATCGATATCTGTCTACAAAGTGTGTTTATTTCAATCACAGTATGGGAATTACTCAGCAATTAAATTATTTGTATCAATTACACGATTTCAATATTAGATTAATTTTTTGGCTATTAAATATCTAATCGACGAAATTGCATATTTGAAGAAACAAAATATATCATTGGATTAAACAATATTTTCGATATTTTTATGTTGTGTGAAACAAGCATGTAGATATTGAATATTGTGGTGTGAATTAATGAAATATTTTTCAATATATTGAGTATATATTGAGAAGAGAAAAGTAGTTGGATGAAAAAATATACGTTGATCCAACAAAATGTTTCATTACGAGATGCCACCAAAATATATATTTATTGCAAACTTAGTGAACACATTCAATCATATGAAGTTAAATATCAAATTGATAAAATTCCATATGTATTTTAGGAAATAAGATATGTCATTCGACACATGTACGGTATATGCAATTTTTTATATCAATTTTACTTGAATAAAAAGAATAATTAAATATAAATAAGTAATTAGTGCATACATGCTATTATTGATGCTACTATTTGACACAAACTGTGGCTATATGAAGAGAGGCTTTTTCTCTGCGTACATATGTTTTTTTTGAAGAGCATTTCTGGCTAATCGGATCAGGTAATCACTTTCCATTATTTTGTGTATATCATATCCAAGTAATTGTAAATAAATCATCAGTGCGTAAAACTCATGTATGGGGCATTTCGCATGAAGTCATCCAGCCTGAAAAATGAAAGTTTCTCAATCGTCTTGAAACTTTTATAATCGGTTGTCCTACTGATACTAAAGCTTCAGTAAAAATTTGAAGGCTCTAGTGCAAGCCGGTTGCCTAGTAGTAGGGATTGAAATTTCTACCGTTTTGAACATTGTGATTACATTTCCAGGTCGATATCTTCTCGAAAAATATACCAATTTTAAAAAGTCAGGGGTGATTTTGAAAGCATTTTTCCCGTACTTTAAGAATATAATATTTATTTTTAATAAAATCAATAAGTTCATCAAAAATTTTTGAGATTAATGTTAAAAAACAATTGTTCTTAAAGATCGGCTCCTTTGATTTGAATTTAAAAAATTGCATAAAATAGGTGGATTCCTTCTGAACAAAAAATTTCCTTCGACCAAGATGGGTAGAACAATAGTTTTCGAGATACAACTCGATTTATCAGCGGATGGACGCTCCGCGACGCATCGCGTCGCGCCGCGCGGCGCGGCGGGCCTCGCGGCTTCGTTCGAGCTCTCACGGTCTTTATTCGGAGTTTCTCGCAAGTGAAGTTGCCCTCGAATTCCCTTATAAGAACGGAGCTGAAAATATTCCGATACTTGCAATTTAGTGTTTTCTTTTGGTATTCGTGAAGTTGCTGTTGCCGATGAATGATATATACCCCCTTTAAAAGTTTTATATATATGAAAATTTCTATATTTAAATTGATTAATTATCTCAAATTCGTTAATTTTTTATTTCATATTTAATATTATTTTCACTTTTTCTTTAAATTTTCCATAAGAAAACCTAGTTGCAGCTATGGCTACATCTGGAAAAGCCTGGGGTAACGGATGTATTAATCCTTTCAATAAAAAGGGTCATGGAAAAGGGTCCGATTTAAGATTCATTTCTGAATCCTTACGCTTGTTACTTCCTAACTCAGTTCCAAAAGATGCGAAGTTATGCAGGTCTTGCAGAGGGGACTGCGCTAAGAATTTTAAAAAAATGCCCGCCTTAATGCCAACATCTGCCGAATTGTCTGGTAATGAGGATCCTAATGATCTTCCCGAAGAACAGTCTGTTGGGTATGATGTTGATGTTGATGTTGATGTTGATGATGATGATGATGGTGATTACTGTCCTTCGTTTCCGAAAAAAGCGGCCTTGGAATGTAATGATGACTACCATCACGCTGGTGTTGAAGTTTTGGAGCAAATTAAAGATAAGTTTCGCAATTCCACTAACAGTTCTGAAAAGTTATTATTACTCACCCTCGCACCGAAATCGTGGAGTCGGAAAAAAGTAGCAATAGAATTTCGTGCTTCAGAACATCAGGTCCGAAAAGCAAAAGCACTGGTAGCTGACAATGGCATTTTAACATCACCTAACCCAAAGAAAGGAGGTAGAAAATTGAGTTCTGAAACAGAAGGCCTTGTTAAAGCATTTTATGAAGACGATGAAAATAGCCGACTTTTGCCCGGAATGAAAGATTTTATATCAGTTCGAAAACAAGATGGGTCTCGAGAGCAGGTTCAAAAGCGACTTACCAGGTGTATAAGTTTAAATCCGCTGTTTGCTCATAGGTGGCATTAGTGAGCGTACAAACCTACCCTGGGTACACAACTCACTTTTTTCTATGTGTTTGACATCCGCCTACATTAACTAGTACACATCATCAGCAATTTCTTACAACAACATAAATTTTTTCATTCGAAATCATGTCTAGTTTTGTGCTTAAAAAAGAGCATATGCGGGAAGCTCTGCTTTTCTGTTTCAATTTGAAGAAATCGGCTACCGAATCGCATAGAATGCTTGTGGAGGCCTATGGCGACAATGCTCTATCAGAAACAACGTGCAGAGATTGGTTTCGCCGGTTCAATGCTGGCAATTTTGACCTAAGTGACAAGAAGCGTGAAAATCGGCCCAGGAAGGTTGAGGATTGTCAATTGCAGGATCTTTTGGACGAGGACGATACCCAATCGCAAAAAATGCTGGCCGAGCAATTGGGTGTTTCTCAAGCAGCCATTTCCATGCGGCTACGTGCCATGGGGAAGGTTCAAAAGATTGGAAAATGGGTGCCGCACGAACTGAGCGATAGGCAGATGGAGCGACGCCAAAACACATGCCAAATTCTGCTTGCCAGACAGAAAAGAAAGTCGTTCCTGCATCGGATTATAACTGGCGATGAAAAGTGGATATATTTTCAGAATCCTAAACGCAAGAAATCTTGGGTTGATCCCGGCCAACCATCAACATCTTCCTCAAGACCAAATCGCTTCGGACGAAAGACGATGCTGTGCGTTTGGTGGGATCAGGAGGGTGTCATTTACTATGAGTTGTTAAAACCTGGTGAAACTGTCAATGCCCATCGTTACCACCAACAATTGATCAAATTACACAGTGCTCTGTGTGAAAAAAGGCCGCATTATCGGAAAAGACATGATAAGCTGATTTTCCTCCACGACAACGCACCATCGCATACGTCGACAATGGTCCAAAACTACTTGGAAACACTCAACTGGGAAATTCTACCTCACCCCGCTTACTCACCAGACTTGGCTCCTTCTGACTATCACCTGTTTTCGTCGATGGGCCACGCGCTCGCGGAGTGCCACTTCGATTCTTACGAAGACGTCCGAAAATGGATTGATGAGTGGTTCGCCTCGAAAAACGAGGAATTTTTTTGGCGTGGTATCCACAAGTTGCCCGAAAGATGGAGAAAATGTGTAGTTAGCGGGGGCAAATATTTTGAATAAATTTGTTTTTGCTTTCTAAGAAAAAAACATGCGTTTTTCTTACTAAAAAACAGCGGATTTAAACTTATACACCTGGTATTTTGAGCAATCTTTCTGAACTGTATCACAAATTCATAGAGGAGTACCCTAATAACGAGATTGGATTAACAAAATTTTCTCAGCTTAGACCACGACACTGCGTTCTTGCTGGAAGCAGCGGAACGCATACTGTATGCGTGTGTACTCACCATGAGAATGTCAAGCTTATGTTAGATGCAATTAACTTGGAGAAAATTACTGCACATTCTACGCTCCCTCTCAAATCCTACCGTGAATGCTTGCAACAAATTAAATGTAACAACCCGACTCCAATCTGTCATTTTGGGCTATGCGATTCATGTCCTAGCGAAGAAGATCTCAAAGATACTTTGAGGAGTCTCTTAAATGCCAATTTTATTGCGAAGGTAGAATTTCAGGTGTGGCAACACACCGATAGAAGTACCTTAAAGACAGAAGTAGCAGATACTGATGACTTTATTGAGCAACTTTGTAATCTGTTACAGAAGTTGAAGCCTCACGATTTTGTATCCAAAATGCAAACATCTTATGTGACGGAGTTGAAAAATGGCTTAAAGGAAAATGAATTTATAATTCAATGTGATTTCGCAGAAAACTATGCATTTGTTGTTCAGAATGCTGCTCAATCATTCCACTGGAACAACAATCAGTGCTCAATTTTTACGGTGGTTGTATATTACAAGGAAGAGGGCGAATTAAAACACCGCAGTATAGCGATTTTATCGGACAATCTGAAGCACGATACGATAGCTGTTTACGAGTATCAAAAAATTATCGTGAATTATTTGAAAGCAAATTTTTCTCCGTCTAAGATATTTTACAATACCGATGGTGCTGCCCAACACTTTAAAAATAAGTATAATTTTAGAAATTTAGTATTTCATAAAAGTGATTTCGGAATTCCTGCAGAATGGCATTTCCATGCTACTGCCCACGGAAAGGGCCCCTGCGATGGTATAGGCGGAAACCTAAAAAGGCTTGCTGCTCGAGCAAGTCTACAAGCATCAGCAGAAAATCAGATTTTAACTCCCGAATCCTTGTACCAGTGGGCAAAAAAAAATCTAGCTAAAACTTTGAAAACACGATTTGCTGAAGCTACTACAATATCAGGAACACAAAAGTACCATGCCGTTATTCCGATCGATGACTGCAAGCTTATTTTAAAACAATATTCGTCAGCAATTGAGTATGAAATTTTTCCAAAAATTAAAACAAGCAAAAGAAAAAGCTTAATGTAAATAACGTCCAAAGTGAGAGGCAAGGGGACTCACTTCAAAAAGCACCCCAAAGGGATGAGAACCCTATCACGTCCACGTCGTTCATCCTGGGTAGCGCTAAGAAGGGATTACTTACTTGTAAACATGGTTTTCGATGTTTCGTTATTTTTAGGGGTAACAAAAAAGCAAGCCCTGCTTTTGTATGATTATGTGCATCCTTCCTCTTCAAAATGAGACTTGAATGATACCTACACTTTCATTTTTATATGGACTTTTTTTATATGGACTTTTCAATACATTTGTTTGAGGGCAACTTCACTTGCGAGAAACTCCGAATAAAGACCGTGAGAGCTCGAACGAAGCCGCGAAGCCCGCCGCGCCGCGCAGCGCGACGCGACGCTTCGCAGAGCGTCCATCCGCTGATAAATCGAGTTGTATCTCGAAAACTATTGTTCTACCCATCTTGGTCGAAGGAAATTTTTTGTTCAGAAGGAATCCACCTATTTTATGCAATTTTTTAAATTCAAATCAAAGGAGCCGATCTTTAAGAACAATTGTTTTTTAACATTAATCTCAAAAATTTTTGATGAACTTATTGATTTTATTAAAAATAAATATTATATTCTTAAAGTACGGGAAAAATGCTTTCAAAATCACCCCTGACTTTTTAAAATTGGTATATTTTTCGAGAAGATATCGACCTGGAAATGTAATCACAATGTTCAAAACGGTAGAAATTTCAATCCCTACTACTAGGCAACCGGTTGCACTAGAGCCTTCAAATTTTTACTGAAGCTTTAGTATCAGTAGGACAACCGATTATAAAAGTTTCAAGACGATTGAGAAACTTTCATTTTTCAGGCTGGATGACTTCATGCGAAATGCCCCATATGAAGTAACAGAAAAATCTCTTTCGAAGCAGTAAAGTTCGGTGGATCTACAGTGGCTCAAGTGGTAAGATGCTGCGCTCATCACCGGAAGGACTCTGGTTCAAATCTCCCCGCACCGCCAGGATACGTACTAATAATTCCTTCTACCCCGCAACAAATTAACCCCTGCAAAAAATTCGCCAAAAAGGTGATGCCTCCTCGCAACTAGTGTTTCAGAAGACAGCGACGGCGCCGCTCACGGTGCATGAGGGGATGGCAATGACGGCATTCACGGTGCGCGAGAGGACAGCAACAGTGACGGCGCCGTTATCGAACGAGGAGACGGCGATACTAAAGAGAGAGACAGAGAGAACGGTGTACAAAAAGCAAATTACACACTTGAGTCTACTGTGGATATATTTTTGCAATTTTTTAACTTCAAATACTTTAACTCGCCAGTGAACAATAATTAACAAAGTTTCAATATATTTGACCCATCTGGCTAATTTATTAGTAATAATCACAATGTTTCGACCTCTGGTTTGGGGTCTTTTTCAAGTCAAGAATGTTATTAATTTGATTAATTTGATTAATTTGATTAATTTGATTAATGTGGATGGATAACGCACGTTAATATCAATCTTATTGAATTGCGCCCAAACTACATCAATCTTGAAGTTATTGGAAACACAAATATCAGTAAATGAACTCAGAAACATACGTAATAAATCAATAAATAAAAACTCACATATTATGTGCATCGATATAACGATTAAATCCACTAAATAAAGAAATAACGACATTACTTTGTATAGATCACGTTACAATATAAGGGCATTTCGCACAGTACGTTATAAATATTATGTTATATTATATATTATATTATGTTAATAATGTACATTCTAAATTTAAAAAAAAAATTTTTTTAATTGCAAAAATATACAGTGGGCTCAAGTGTGTAATATCTGCGCTTTGTACACCGTTCTCTCTCTTTCACATTGCCATCCCTTCGTGCATCGATAACGGCGCCGTAGCTATCGCTGTCCTCTCGCGAACCGTTGCTTTCTTCTCAAACAACAGTTGCGGAGCATCGCCTTTTCGGCGAATATTTTTCAGGGGGTAAATGTTGCGGGGAAAGGGGGAGGGTACGTATCCTTGCGGTGCGGGCGTTGCGTTGCGGAAACGTATCCTAGCGGTGCGAGCGTTGCGAGCACAATCCTGTGGGGATTTGAACCAGAGTCCTTCCGGTGATGAGCGCAGCGTCTTACCACTTGAGCCACTGTAGATCACCGAACTTTACTACTTCGAAAAGGATATTTCTGTTACTTCATATACATGTGCATTTATTATAAGCAGTTTAAATAGAATTTATTGAAGAGCGTGTGGCATAGCAGCAACGTGCGAGACTCGTAGCATCAATGTTCACAGTTCGAATCTCGATGATTTTTTCCCAAAATTATTATTATTATTTTTTTTTTTTTTTACAGAAACAATTTTCATGTAACGTTCGCAATTATCTTTTTTTTACACAAATGTGAAATTACACAAAATAAATTGACATCACACGGAATATTTCGTCTATTTGTATATTTAAGGGTATATTTTTTCGGTATATTTAAGGGTATATATTTTAGACCCTTCGAGTCTATTTTTTCGAAAAATTCGAATTTTCAAATATACCATTTTTGTGTACTATATATATGTAGAATTAGTGTAGGAACACTCATATACCGATTACTGACCGAGAATATGTCGTAAAATCGATTACCAGTTAGTGCCTCTGAACGCGCACAGAAGGCTACCGAGATCGCATCACAACTTCGAACCGTCATAGCTTGGACTCTTCGAAAGAACGCAGACTGAGCTAAGAAACTTGAAATCTGCCCAAAACGAGTTCTACGAAGAAACCGAAGGCATTATGCATGGAGCTGGCATCGCTGATTGAGCGTAAGACACTTTTTTTCATGATTATTCCAACGATTATGCGAACAAAAACTTTAAACGCGTTTTCCTCAAAACAACGTTTTTCGAGCTGGTGGACACGATTTTGTAAAAACTATTTAACCGATCGGGCTGAAATTTTCAGGGATTGTTCAGGACATGTGTAGTTTTAGCCCGTAGTAAAATCATTATTTTTCGTTGATTTTTAACCCCTATTTTTTATCATTTTACGGGTGAAAAAGGGGTAAATAAATTCAAAACGTCGCCATTTTGTTTTTTTACGTTTCAAACGTTTAATTTTACTACCGGCTATAGTCACGAACATGTATTTTAAGAATCTGTTTGGATTTTTTGTTTCAAGCGTTTCGAACTGGAGATATCACGTCCACCAGATTTTTACGACCAACCACTGAAGCCACCATTTTGACGCCGCACGTGCGCGAAAAATTAAAAAAAAAATTTTTTTACATGCTCATTTGTAACATTAATAATGTGTAAAAAGTTCGAAGAATTTAAATACATTTTACTATGAAAAAAAAATTCTTGAAAAAACGTTAAAAAGAACCGAAGGGTACCCTTAAAAATAAAAAAAATCCTTTGTACGATAAATAGATAAAACATGATGTGATAAACATTTATTTTGTTTAAAATTGCATTGTTGTATAAAAATAAAAATTGCATTATTGTATACAAATAAAAATTGCATTAATGTATATAGTTTTTGAAAAACGAGTCGATTTACAGAATGTCTTCTCAATAAGATGTTATTCTGGAAACTAGAATTCAATCAAATACGATGCATATACATACAATTTGTATGATATACAGGGTGGGCCATTTTAATCCATCCAGTCGAATATTTCGAAAAAACCAAGAAACCGGAAGAGAAAAATTTTTCAAACAAAAGTTGTTTGGTTTCGAGGGGACCATAAGATGGTACCATTGGTTTGACCTTGAAGAATTATTTGAAAGTCACATGAAAGTCACCTCAATTTTTTAAAATGGCATCTCCTATTTTTTATTGCATATTCTTGTAGCTTATCTCGAGACCTTTCCAAAACACTATAAATAAATGTTTTTTCGTTAAATATTTTCCGAGTTATAAGGCTTGAAATAATTTCTTAATTTTACATAAACTATAAAATATCTCGTAAAATATTCACTTTTCGATGATCTTACCTCAATACTTTTATGCACAGAATAATGAGAGAAATCAATTGATGTAAAGAAAACACATAGTTGTTTTTAAGAAAAAATGTGCAATTTGTAATTAACAAGCAATTTGTAATTACATATATTTTTACACGAAGAAAAAGCCGTGTACGTGTCCGCTCGGTGCTTGAGCGCGTCAGAGGGAGAGAATTTTACTGCCCGAAACTGGCCGAGTTCCGAAAGGCACACGTACACGACTTTTCCCTCGCGTGTGCGTGATGTTGCACGATCAGAATCCTATCATTGCTTGTGAGACCGCCAAGAGGAAAACAACAAACCGACCTAACTATGGAAGGAAAAAGAAGACCCGGACGAAGACGTAAGTTTGGTTTTCCATATACATACATATACAGGGTGACCCATTTTAACTTAGGCAGCCAAATAACTCGAAAAATAAGCACACTACGAAAAAATGTTTACAATCAAAATTTCGTCATTTCGAGGGGAACGTACAATGACGTTAAAATCAGCTCCCCCACCTCTCCCCCTGGGCGGTGAGGGGGGGCAAGTTTGAATTCTTAAATGAGAACCCCTATTTTTTATTGCATATTCGGAATCTTTGGCTAAAAACACATACAATTTGTCTGAAACATTTTTCTCGATTCATGATAGATGGCGCTGTAATCGACGAAATTCAATTTCTTCGATTTCTCTTACTGAGAACCCATGCTTACGATTCTGCAATAAATTAACAATAAAAATACTACGTTTTCATTGTTAATACTCGAAATTAGTCTTAAAACAAACTTCTCATTATTTTTTATTACTCATTAATTACTTCTCAAGAAACTGCTTTTAGCGTAACCCAGGAACAACGACGTGGACGTAGCAGTTTTCTGTGAGTCCCCTCGCCTCTCACAATTCGGGGTGCTTGAACGTGTGGTAACCCAGCCAGTGAAGGCAAGGTCGTGTGGTGACCCAACCAGTGAAGGCAAGGTCGTGTGGTGACCCAACCAGTGAAGGCAAGGTCGTGTGGTGACCCAACCAGTTAAGGCAAGGTCGTGTGGTGACCCAACCAGTTAAGGCAAGGTCAAGTAGTGACCCAGCCAGTGAAGGCAAGGTCGTGTGGTGACCCAACCAGTTAAGGCAAGGTCGTGTGGTGACCCAACCAGTTAAGGCAAGGTCAAGTAGTGACCCAGCCAGTGAAGGCAAGGTCGTGTGGTGACTTGACAGGGACCGACTGTTGGCGGCTGCTTCCGTGGAGACCTGGGCCGACTTGCCGGCTCAGGTTGATGCGGAGGCTGAAGCCGCGGAGGTAGGGGCCATGGCCGCTCGCATTTGTGACGCGGCCATGCCCCGGTCCAAGCCCGTCCCCCGCCGGGCTATGTATTGGTGGAGCGAGGAGATCGCGGAGTTGCGCCGCAAGTCCAATGCGGCGCGCCGCGGTTTCCTCCGTGCCCGGCGGAGAGGGGCGGGCAACGACGATGTGACGGTCGCGGTGGCACGCAGCGCGTATTCTGCCGCGCGGTACGCGCTGCGGATAGCCATCCGCGACGCCAAGGCCAGGGCCTGGGATGAGCTGATTACGCAGCTTGACCAGGACCCCTGGGGGCGCCCGTACAAGATTGTGATGAAGAAGTTAAGACCGGCGGCGCCCCCAGTAGCGGAGTCTCTGGACCCCGAGTTCCTCGAGAGGACGGTGGAGAAACTCTTCCCACGGAGGGATGTCGCGATCCCTCCAAAAGGGGATTCTCCACCGTGGAGAGAGGAATTCCGGGTCTCGGAGACCGAGCTCGTCCGGGCGGCCAAGAAGCTTGGTGCCGCAGGAAAGGCCCCTGGCCCGGACGGGGTGCCTGGTCGCGTATGGGCCCTGGCCTTAGGCGAGGTAGGTGCCCGCCTGAGGAATCTTTTCGATACATGCCTCAGGACGGCCACCTTCCCCTCCTTATGGAAGCAAGCCAGACTAGTGCTGCTTCATAAGGAGGGGAAGCCGGCGGAGTCCCCATCGGCCTACAGGCCGATCTGTTTGCTCGACGAGGTGGGCAAGTTCTTTGAGCGAATTATCGCCAACCGCCTCGTCGAGCACCTGTCCCGGGTAGGTCCTGACCTCTCGGAGGTTCAATTCGGATTCCGGGAGGGCCGTTCGACCACGGACGCCATTATGTCCGTTAAGGCCCTCTCGGACCGGATTACTGGGGGGGGAGACGTGGCGTTGGCGGTGTCCCTGGACATCGTCAACGCCTTTAATTCCCTCCCCTGGGAATGGGTGGGGGAAGCCATGGAACTTCATGGCTTCCCCTTATACCTCCGAGAGGTAGTCTTGGATTATTTCCGGGGCAGGCAGCTCCTTTATACGAACCGGGAGGAGCTGGCAGTCGGCAGGCCGATGACCTGCGGGGTTCCACAGGGGTCCGTGTTGGGACCCCTGCTGTGGAACCTCGCATATAACAGGGTACTCCGCACGGCTCTCCCCCGAGGCACTCACCTGTTCTGCTATGCAGATGATACATTGGTGGTGTCTCGGGGGAGGACATGGTTGGAAGCGCGGGACGGCGCCAACTTCGCCGTCCGCGCAGTCGTACGCTCCATAACGACTATGGGAATGGAGGTCGCCCCTGAGAAAACAGAAGCAATGTTTTTCTACAGTAAGGACAAGGGGCGACCTCCCCCTATCCAAATATGGGTAGGGGAAGATCGCGTCTGGGTGGGACCCAACATGAAATACTTGGGTCTCACTCTGGATGGGCTCTGGGGGTTCAAAGACCACTTCGAGAAGGTCACCCCTAGAGCGGACAGGATGGCGATCAGTCTGGGTCGCCTCCTGTCCAATGTTGGTGGTCCTAGCTACAAGGTTAGAAGGCTGTATGCGAACGTGGTGCAGTCGGTGCTATTGTACGGAGCACCGGCCTGGCACCGGGCCGCTGCGGCCAACCGTCGCATTGTTGCCATGATCAACCGAGTGCAACGTCGGTTGGCCATTAGAGCGGCCCGGGCGTACCGCACCACGTCGCATGCAGCCGCTACGGCCCTGGCAGGCCTCGTTCCCATACCCCTTTTGGCGAACTCGTGCGCCGAACTTTATTGGCGTACGAGGAAACCGGGAGGGGTTGGGCGAGACAACCTGCCGCCAAGGGTCGTGGCAGAGGAAAGAAGAAAAGCCCGCCAGGACGCCCTGGAGGCATGGTCAGCCTTCTTGCTGGGCGCCCAGGCGGGCGTGAGGACCACCAGCGCCATCCAGCCCTGCCTACCACAATGGGTAGGTAGGTGCGGACGCGGTCTTACATTCCGTATGGTGCAGGTACTCTCCGGACATGGCTGTTTCGGAGACTACCTGCACCGAATCGGTCGGGAGCGTACGACGCGGTGTCACCACTGCGCGGCCGACCTGGACTCGGCGCAACACACTCTGGAGGTGTGTCCCGCCTGGGACACAGAGCGCCGAGCCCTGGTCGATGTGGTTGGCACCGACCTCTCCCTCCCTTCCCTTATTAGGGGAATGGTAGAGGGAGAGGCGAAATGGAGGGCAGTCTCCTCCTT
Source organism: Crematogaster levior (assembly GCA_901521435.1). Lineage (NCBI taxonomy): Eukaryota > Metazoa > Arthropoda > Insecta > Hymenoptera > Formicidae > Crematogaster > Crematogaster levior. Next base: position 29,482 of record CABEGB010000679.1, on the reverse strand, counting down.
CTGTGAGAGCGTCATCTCGCAGAAGGAGGAGGCAGAGAGGATTAGGAGAGGGGAGGTGGAGGTGTTACCTCCTCCCTCCCCTCCCGCCCCCTCACAGAGGGGCAACATGGTTGGAGACGGCGGGGGTCCTCCTCGTTTCAGGAGGAACATGAACATCCCCCGTCGTCTCCCGGCCCACTTACGGGCATAGACAAATAGAGGGGGTCCCCCGAGGGCCGGGGCGATTTTTGTCCCGGTCCAAGTAAAAATAGGGGGACCCCCTCTAGGAGAGGGGGACTTGTTCTCCCTCCCCAACTTCTCAAGAGGGCCGGGAGGGAACTTTCTTCTTCTTCTCTCCCTCCCGGCGGGGGGTTGCACAGGGACGGGGGTCCCTGTGCAATTCCCGCCCCCCAACATCACCAGGTGGGGCGGGGGAGGTTTCGGGGTGCCGAACCTCCCCCATTTCATCAGTTAGGAATGGGAAGTGGGAGTTTACGTCTCCCACCTCCCCAATGAATTGAGGCCGTATACGCTGCCGAAATTTGCCGTGTGGGAGAGGGGAGACTAACCTCACCCCTCTCCCCGGGCATAGGCCGTATACGGCCATGCCCGAGGGGTGGAGGGACGAATGCCTTGTAGCGATACCCCTCCACCCCTCACTATGGGCCGAGGATAGGCACCCCCCAGCAGTTTTAGTGGGTATGCCGGGAGGGACACACTTTTGCCCTCCCGGTGAGTCCCACATAACCCTGGAGACTCCCCCGGGTCTCCAGGGTATCTATAAAAGATTTCTGCTGGGTCACCAAAAAAAAAAAAAAAAAAAAAGGTCGTGTGGTGACCCAACCAGTTAAGGCAAGGTCAAGTAGTGACCCAGCCAGTGAAGGCAAGGTCGTGTGGTGACCCAACCAGTTAAGGCAAGATTGCATTGTTATCAGCTCTCTCCACATGGAGGAGATGCTCAAAGTGTGCACCATTATTTTCTAAGGATAACAGTAATCGACAGCGAAAGTTACGTTGTACATTTTCTAGCATTAAAGGAGTTATAGCTTCACAAGCTCTTCTTATTCTTTCCATCATATTCAATCTTGTCGTTGGAGCTTCACTATACACTGCATCTTTAACGTATCCCCATAAAAAGAAATCAAGGGGGTTCAAATCCGGTGATCTCGGAGGCCACAGAACTGGTCCACCCCGCCCTATCCACCGATTTGGGAACCTTTGATTCAAAAACATCCGTACAATACGAGCATAATGAGCAGGAGCACCATCTTGTTGATACCATAAATTTAGTCTAACTGCAAGGGGAACATTCTCTAGGTATGCTGGCAAATCATTTTCGAGGAATTCTAAATACATTGGACTATTAATTGGACGTTCAAAAAAATGAGGTCCAATGACTTGGCCATTGCAAATGCCTACCCATACATATAAACTCCAACGATGTTGATTAAGCACCTCACGATACCAATGTGGATTTTCTGGTGACCAATAGTGGCAATTATGCCTATTGAGACTACCATTGCTGATGAATGTTGCTTCATCACTGAAACAAACATTACTAAAAAAATCTGGATTCTGATCTAACATCTCAAGAGCCCATCTACAAAATTGTACTCTGAGTACGCAGTCGGCCTCACTTAATTCCTGTACCAGAGTAATATGATACGGATGGTAATTGACTGATCGTAACAATCTATGTGCCGTAGTTTGAGGGATTCCCAGTTCTCGTTCTATTTGACGGGTACTAATATGGGGATTTTGATGAACCATAGCCAAAACTGCGAGCAATCTAGGGTCATTATTATTATGAAGTCTATTCCTTCGCCTTTCGCGATGAAGTGGATTATTACGAGATCTCCTTTCAATGTTTATAATTTGTTGATCAGTAGGATGGCGGCGATTTGGGAATCGCTCCGCATAAGTACGGGCAGTAAGTCTGTAATTTCTACCACATTCACCAAAGGTTATAAGAATATCGACTACTTCTGTAGGCGTATAATTTGCCATTTTACCAGAATTTTATCAGAGTACAAATGTTAAAAAAATACATAAACACTTGTGACTTTGGCACTAAATGGACAAAATTTTGGAGGGATACTTAGAGGAACTCCATCAGATGGAAAGTCCAAAATGTCTCGGTACTTCGGACCATTCAAGTTGCCTAAAGGGCAGGTTACGCTAAAAGCAGTTTCTTGAGAAGTAATTAATGAGTAATAAAAAATAATGAGAAGTTTGTTTTAAGACTAATTTCGAGTATTAACAATGAAAACGTAGTATTTTTATTGTTAATTTATTGCAGAATCGTAAGCATGGGTTCTCAGTAAGAGAAATCGAAGAAATTGAATTTCGTCGATTACAGCGCCATCTATCATGAATCGAGAAAAATGTTTCAGACAAATTGTATGTGTTTTTAGCCAAAGATTCCGAATATGCAATAAAAAATAGGGGTTCCCGTTTAAGATTTCAAACTTGCCCCCCCTCACCGCCCAGGGGGAGGGGTGGGGGGGCTGATTTTAACGTCATTGTACGTCCCCCTCGAAATGACGAAATTTTGATTCTAAACATTTTTTCGTAGTGTGCTTATTTTTCGAGTTATTTGGCTGCCTAAGTTAAAATGGGTCACCCTGTATATATATATACAGGGTGTCCCATTATAAAACATCCAGTCGAATATTTCGAAAACCAAGCCCGGGAGAGAAAAATTTTTCAGACAAAAGTTATTTGGTTTCGAGGGGCCCATAAGATGATACCATTGGTTTGACCTTGAAGAATTATTTGAAAGTTACATGAAAGTCACCTCAATTTTTTTAAATGGCATTCCCTATTTTTTATTACATATTCTTGTAGCTGACTTCAAGAGCTTTCCAAAACACTATAATAAAGTATTTTTTTATTAAGTATTTTCCGAGTTATAAAGCTTGAAATAATTTCATAATTTTACATAAACTGTAAAATATCTCGTAAAATATTTACTTTTCGATGACCTTACCTCAATACTTTTATGCACAGAATAATGAGAGGAACCAATTGGTGTCAAGAAAACACATAGTTGTTTTTAAGAAAAAATATGCAATTTGTAACTAACAATTACATATTTTTTCTTAAAAACAACTATGTGTTTTCTTTACACCAATTGATTCCTCTCATTATTCTGTGCATAAAAGTATTGAGATAAGGTCATCGAAAAGTAAATATTTTACGAGATATTTTACAGTTTATGTAAAATTAAGAAATTATTTCAAGCTTTATAACTCGGAAAATACTTCATGAAAAAATACTTTATTATAGTGTTTTGGAAAGCTCTCGAGGTCAGCTACAAGAATATGTAATAAAAAATAGGGGATGCCATTTAAAAAAATTGAGGTGACTTTCATGTAACTTTCAAATAATTCTTCAAGGTCAAACCAATGGTATCATCTTATGGGCCCCTCGAAACCAAATAACTTTTGTCTGAAAAATTTTTCTCTCCCGGGCTTGGTTTTCGAAATATTTGACTGGATGTTTTATAATGGGACACCCTGTATATATATAATATTATATTTGGTAAATATTTCGTTTAACGGACCACCCTTCAATGACCTTGACCTTGACATATGTTGTCAAGGTCATCCTCCTGAGTGACCTTCTGAAGGTTTTAGCCGTCGCTCGTTTTTTATTAAAAAGTTATTAACAAAAAAAGATTTGAAAAATAGCGAATTGGAACACATCCACACGCACACACACACACCCCAACTTTGACATATGTTGTCAAGGTCATCCTCCTGAGTGACCTTCTGAAGGTTTTAACTGTCGGTCACTGCTCGTTAAAAAGTTATGAACAAAAGAAGTTTGAAAAATTTGGCACTTATTTCGAATACACATTTACACATTTACCGCCAATGATCAATGAACAAAAGAACTTTCACCACATTGTGTGTGTATATGGCATTCCTACTATTGTTAATATTTCTATGACTTTGAAACGGAATCCGAAAGTAAACTAATATACGATAGATTTTCGTACAGATAACATTTTGATAATCTGTCTTAAAATGAAACCTCATTTCGCATTGAAAAGTATACGCGTGGAGCGTACCCTACGGGGGGGCTCCACTATCAAAAAACTACACACATAGGTGTGGGTGGAACTTGCTTTGCGTGGAAAGTTTCCACGTGGAGGCAGTGTGTTCCGCCCCCCCTACGGGGGGGCTCCACTACCGAAAAACTACACACATAAGTGTGGGTGGAACTTGCTTCGTGTAGAAAGTTTCCACGCAAAGCAAGTTCCACCCACACTATGTGTGTAGTTTTTCGATAGTGGAGCCCCCCCGTAGGGGGGGCGGAACACACTGCCTCCACGCGTATACTTTTCAATGCGAAATGAGGTTTCATTTTAAGACAGATTATCAGAATGTTATCTGTACGAAAATCTATCGTATATTAGTTTACTTTCGGATTCCGTTTCAAAGTCATAGAAATATTAACAATAGTAGGAATGCCATATACACACACAATGTGGTGAAAGTTCTTTTGTTCATTGATCATTGGCGGTAAATGTGTAAATGTGTATTCAAAATAAGTGCCAAATTTTTCAAACTTCTTTTGTTAATAACTTTTTAATAAAAAACGAGCGACGGCTAAAACCTTCAGAAGGTCACTCAGGAGGATGACCTTGACAACATATGTCAAGGTCAAGGTCATTGAAAGGTGGTCCGTTAAACGAAATATTTACCTTATATTAAAAATATATAATAATAAAACAATAATAAAATATAATTTTCTATTTCAGCAAAAAGCGAAGGTAGCAAGCCCACCTCACCGGTGCGTAAAACGACGGCGACGGCGACGGCGCCACTCACGGTATACGCGAGAGGACAACGACGGTGCCGATCACGGTGCACGAGAGGACAGCGACGGCACCGATCACGGTGCGCGAGGGGACAGCGAAGGCGCCATTATCGATGCACGAGGGTACGGCGATGACGACGGCGCCGTTCACGGTGCGCGAGAGGACAGCGTCGGCGCCGTTATCGATGCATGAAGAGATAGCAATGACGATGGCGCCGTTCACGGTGCGCGAGGGGATGGCAATGACGGCAGCCCCGTTCACGGTGCGCGAGAGGACAGCGTCGGCGCCGTTATCGATGCATGAAGAGATGGCAATGACGACGGCGCCGTTCACGGTGCGCGAGAGGACAGCGTCGGCGCCGTTATCGATGAATGAGAGGATGGCAATGACGACGGCGCCGTTCACGGTGCGCGAGGAGATGGCAATGACGACGATGCCGTTCACGACAACGCCAGCAAGAGGAGGGATAACGGCAATAAATAAAGTAAGAAAAAAACATTTTTTATTTTTATAATCATATACATGCACACGCACGCACACACACACACACACACATGTGTAAAGCGTCGTTTACAATACGGGGGATAAGCTCGGCGTAAGGTGTAAGAGTAGGCGTAAGTGAAATAAATTTTTTTTATTTCTTACTTTCCTCCTTACGCCAAACTTATTCCATGTATTGTAAATGACGCTTACTTCTATTGTAAACGGCTCAAAATAATAAAATTTTCTTTTGCAGAAAATAAACCAAGCCATCCATCGGGCGCTGCAAAAACAAAGGCGGAAACAAAAATATACATCCGCAGGATATGTGCTCGCAACGCCCGCACCGCCAGGATACGTTCCCGCAAGGCCCGCACCGCCAGGATACGTTCCCGCAACGCCCGCACCACCAGGATACGTTCCCGCAACGCCCGCACCGCCAGGATACGTTCCCGCAACGCTCGCACCGCCAGGATACGTGCTCGCACCGCCAGGATACGTTCCCGCAACGTCCGCACCGCAAGGATACGTTCCTGCAACGCCCGCATCGCATGGATACGTTCTCGCAACGCCCGCACCGCAAGGATACGTTCCTGCAACGCCTGCATCGCAAGGATACGTTCCTGCAACGCCTGCATTGCAAGGATACGTTTCCGCAACGCCCGCACCGCAAGGATACGTTTCTGCAACGCCCGCACCGCAAGGATACGTTTCCGCAACGCCCGCACCGCAAGGATACGTTTCCGCAACGCCCGCACCACCAAGATACGGCGGTCAATAATAAATTATATTATCTTCTTAAAACATTTTTTTATAAAACATTTTTCTATAAAACATTTTTTTATTATATGTTTTTTATGTTTTTTATGTTTTTTTATTATATGTTCTTAAAATAAAATATTATAATAAAAGTAATCTAAATAAAAAATATAACAGTTAAGTAATAAATAAATAAAAAATAAATATAAAAATACCTATTTTGTTTTTTAATCCCTCCTCCTCCTGTCCCCCATTTCTAATATTTTAGTTAATTAAAATATAAAGTATTTTTAAGTAACGTATTATTAAATAAAAGTATAATAGTAAAGTATAATAGTATAAGTATAATATAATATTAAATAATTATTTATGCAATATACAATTATTCAACAATATATAATTATTCTTTAAATAATTTATGCAATACATTAAAATTAAACCTATATTAATATCATTAAAAAAATTATATTTATATAATATTTTTTAAGGATTAATATAGGTTTAATTTAATATATTGCATAAATTATTTAAAGACATTTAAAAAAAAAAGAAAAAAAGAAAGGTTTCGAACTCGAGATCTCCAGCGTTCTAGTCGCTCAACTTACTAACACGACCACGCTTATTGCTTTGAAAGTAGGTATATCGAATCGGTAGATTACGTACTGACTTTACTTTTATTTCTTGAAAAATAATGGTACGAGTTATTGTACCATGTATTAAATTAGTAAGAGGGGTATCAATATGTTACATAACTGATACCCTTCCTACTAATATAATACATGGTACAATAACTCGTACCATTATTTTCCTAGAAATAAAAATAAAGTCAGTACGTAATCTACCGATTCGATATACCTACTTTCAAAGCAATAAGCGTGGTCGTGTTAGTAAGTCGATCGGCTAGAACGCTGGAGATCTCGAGTTCGAAACCTTTCTTTTTTTCTATTTTTTTTAAATGTCTTTAAATAATTTATGCAATATATTAAATTAAACCTATATTAATCCTTAAAAAATATTATATAAATATAATTTTTTTAATGATATTAATATAGGTTTAATTTTAATGTATTGCATAAATTATTTAAAGACACGTTGAAAAAAAGTAAATATATTAGTAGGAAGAGTATAAAAACATATATGATATTCAACTAAATTCCTAAATAAAGGTGGAAAGCTCGATCGTCTTCTTGCAAGAAATATAATTTTTGATCTCGATCGCCAAGCGTGTCAGCTATAGCGAGAGAGAGAAACGGAGACGGAAGATATACGTATATGTCCGCGCTCTTCTAGCTAGCCCAGCGCACACGTACACGCCTTTTCTTCGTGTGCGCGCTTGTTGAGAGCGGTGTGGGCTAGTGAGCGATTTCCATAAATATGAGACGAATAATGACTTTTATTAATGTAAATACAAGCAACCCGAGCGCGGCGTACAAGACTTCGTTCTGTAGATCGACTGACTGACCGCGAGGGCAGCACCGCGAGAAAACAAAAAAGGTCGCGAGATAGACGCGCGGTGTGGCAGAGAAACTTATTACTATGTGCGAAGGCGGGAAACGAAATTGACAATGAGAAAGAAATGTAAAAGCTATAATTTTAACATTCCCACTGCTTGCACATTTGTGAAATATAAAAGAAAAGGAAACTGATTCATGCATTCAGAATCGTTTTTCGGTCCGTAATGCCGATTTTGTATCGCAGATACTTAAATCGTTCTCGTGGTAACGCTTTCGTGAAGATATCGGCCAGTTGATTTTGACTCGATATGTATTCTGTGTCAATTTCGCATGCCGATAATTTCTCTCTAATAAAGTGATAACGTACATCGATGTGTTTTGTACGGCTATGGAACTCAGGGTTCTTTATGAGCTTTATCGTGCTCTGATTATCGATCATAATTAAAATCGCCTTTTCACATTGATGTCCGATGTCAAATAGAAGTTTTCTCAACCAAGTCGCTTCTTTGGTTGCAACGCTAGCAGCAATATATTCTGCTTCTGTCGTACTGAGACTTACGGTCGTTTGTCGTTTCGAATTCCATGTAATTGGGCCGCATGCGAGCTTAAAAACATATCCGCTTGTTGATCGGCGTGTATCAAAGTCCGCGGCATAATCGGAATCGCAATATCCTCTTAGTTCTACGTCCGCCTCGTCGCCACTATATGTAATTCCAAAATCTGAGGTTTCTTTCAAATATTTGAAAATTCGTTTTACTGCGTTCCAGTGGGATGCGTTGTGTTTGTCCAGATATCTACTAACAATTCCCACTGCGTAGGCGATGTCGGGTCTTGACACGGAAGCTAAAAATAATAAGGCTCCGACGGCCTCGCGATATGGGGTGTTTCCGTGTATGATATCTTCTTCGTTGCTTGACCGTAAGTTAGCGTGAGGGTCAGCAGGAATTGACACAGGATTCGCGTCGGACATTTCAAAGCGAACTAATAGGCGGTTTATATAATGTCTTTGGTGTACAAAAATGATACTTTTCGCACGATCACGTTCGATTTCCATTCCAACGAATGAGTTGCCATTACCTATGGTCATTTCGAAAGCGCTGCCTAGGGCTTGCATTATTTTATCTAGAACATTTTGTGACGACGTTAGTACAAGTCCGTCATCCACGTAGAGAGCTAAGTATACTTTTTCGTTTTCGAATCGGCCATGATATACACATTGATCGGCGTTACTTTGTTGGAAATTGAATCTTTGTAAGAAGCTGTGGAACTCTTTGTTCCAACATCTTGCTGCTTGTTTAAGGCCGTATAGAGCCTTGTTTAGTTTACAGACCGTGTTATCATTATTGACTTCTAATCCTTCTGGCAATCGCATGTACACACATTCGTTTAAAGTCCCGTTTATAAATGCGGTTTTAATATCAAATTGACCTATCTCTAAGTTTTCTTGTGCAGCGATTGCCAGAAGCACACGAATTGAATCGTAGCGAACGACAGGAGAAAATGTTTCTGTGTAATCTAGTCCTGACCTTTGCGAAAAACCTTTTGCGCACAGACGAGCCTTAAAACGAATGTTATTCTCTGTGGGACTTTCTTTTATTTTAAATACCCATTTGCATCCGATTATATTTTGTTTTTTGGGTAAAGGAACCAAAGTCCATGTATTATTTTTATTGTGAGCATTGAGCTCTTCTTTGATTGCGGCCTTCCATTTGTTTGCATTTTCTCCTGTTGTTGCTTCGATAAATGTTAACGGTTCGTTAAAAACTGCGACGCTTGCTGCATAATGTTCTGGCTTTCTCAGTGACTGTCTATCTCTTAAATTATACGCGTTAGTATGTATGTCCGGTTTAGAATTCACTGTTCCGTCAATCGTTTCTATCGGAACATTCTCGAGAATTTCATGAGTGTCTTTGTTTGGAATTTCAATTTTTATCGACGTTTCATCGGCGTTACTAATCGATCTATTGTCTGAAGTTTCATTGATCACAACATCTCTCGTAACTGTGATTTTATTAGTCGACAAATCGATTAGACGATAGTTTGTGGATTCACCGTGGTAGCCTACTAAAATCGATTTATTCGATTTAGAATCCCATTTCTTTCGATGCTCTTTAGGTACATGTGCAAATGCATCGCTTCCAAACTGACGGATGTGAGATAAATCCGGTTTTTTATTATGCCATAATTCGAATGCAGTTATGATACGTGATTGCGACGTAATACAGCGATTTAATACATATACGGCTGTGTTTACGGCCTCAGCCCATAAACGTATAGGCAGATTTTTAGCAATTAACATTGTACGAGCGCATTCGACAATTGTTCTTATCTCTCTTTCCGAGCGACCATTTTGCTCGTGAGTATATGGCGCAGATGTCTCGAGAGTAATTCCGCGGAGGGCAAAGTAATTCCTTATATTTTTGTTACAGTACTCAGTACCATTATCGGCTCTAACCGTTTTTATTCGCGTTCCAAATTTATTGAAGACCAATTGTTCGAAATCTTTGAATCTCTCAAAAGTTTCGCTTTTGTGTTTCAGGAAATATACGTAACGAAAACTTGATTTATCGTCCTTAAAAAGCAAAAAATATTTCGAGCCTCCGACGGATACTTCGGACATTGGGCCGCATACATCAGTATGAATGAATTCGCCTATTTTCCTATTGTTATTACTCGCATTTTTAGACTTAAACGGTAATCTATGTTGTTTGCCGTACTGGCAGCTTTCACAGAAAAATTTGTCGTCTTCGGACAATGAGATTCCGCTTACTACATTTTTCTTAATCATTTCGCGAAGAGATTGACAATTTATATGACTTAAGCGTTCGTGCCATGTCTTTAGACTGTTAGTAGAGACTATATTTAACTCATCGACGAGATCTACTTTAATTAACAAACGAAATAAGTTATTACTTTGTTTGATTCCGTAGGCCATTACCGAGTTGTTTCGGAGAATTTTCACATTATTAGACTCGAATTTTAGTACATAGCCTTTCGAAGTGCATACCCCGGTTGAAAAAAGATTTTTGCGCAAGGACGGAATGAATAATACGTCTTCTATTTTGCCGTTAAGCCATTTGCCATCGACGTGCATTCTGATTCTAATTGTACCGCGCCCTTTTACTTCGCATATCGAATTGTCCCCGAGGCTTACAGATTCGCGGTAATTCTCGTCTAATTCGCAAAACCACTCTCGGCGAAAACACATATGCTTCGAAGCACCGCTGTCCAAGAGCCATGTCTCTCTTGAGTCATCTTGTAGAATGCGTGATGCTACCTCGAAGTTGGATACCATAAAGGCGCCGATATTCGCCGTGTTGTCTTCTTTCGATGAATTAGCCTCTTTTTTGTCTCGGATGTCGTCGCGCCTCTTGTAGCATTGTTTTTCGATATGGCCTTTTTTATGGCAATAATGACAGACTATTACCTTTTTGTCACGCTGTATATTTTTCGTTCCTCGTACTTGTTTCCTCGAACTGTTGTCTTCATTCGCAATCTCACTCTTGTTTCTTCGATGGATTTTAGTTGCAGCCAGTGCGTTTGTTGCTTCCTCGAGATTATTTAAACGGTTTTCTTCTGTGAGGAGACGCTCGACAAGATTATTCAACGTTTGGTTGTTTTCACTTACGCTGTCCCATGCGGTAATCAACGGCCCGAATCTTTGCGGTAGAGTTCCCAATATTTTTGCCATAATCATGACGTCGGACAATTCTTCACCGACATCCTTTAGTTGTCTGGCCATGTTTTCAACTTTGGTTACGTGTTGTGCGACAGAGTCACTCGATGCCATTTTGTATTCGTGGAATCTGGTCATCAAAGTCAGCTTGTTTGCGGCACTCTTCTGCTCGTGAATTGAGCTTAATTTTGTCCACATGTCGGATGCATTTTCGCATGTGATTAAATATTCGAGCTGTGAATATTCTAGTGCTGACGATAAAATGCACATAGCCTTTGCATTTTTTGAGTTCCATGATGTATAGTTGTCCGCTGTGGATTCGGGTTTGGGCAACGTTCCGTCCGTGACATCCAGTAGGCCGCTTGACGTGAGGATAATCTTCATCTGGAATTTCCAGAGTTGGAAATTCGTACCGTCGAATTTTGTAACGTTTTTCAAGTCGATGGTATCTGCCATTGTAACGGAAACGCGCAGGATATCCACAAAAGACGCAAAGAGAGATTTCGAGATCACGCGAAGGAGTTTTCCTTCTTCTTCTCGACAATGTGCACGTGTGTCGGAAAGGAACAATGGCGACGCTTCACCTCTATTTTAAGTGACTCGATTTAATCACGATCTCTGACTTTCCACTATTAGTATCACTCACTAATTGAACGCCCTGGGCCCATAACCTGTTGAGAGTGGTGTGGGCTAGTGAGCGATTTCCATAAATATGAGACGAATAATGACTTTTATTAACGTAAATACAAGCAACCCGAGCGCGGCGTACAAGACTTCGTTCTGTAGATCGACTGACTGACCGCGAGGGCAGCACCGCGAGAAAACAAAAAAGGTCGCGAGATAGACGCGCGGTGTGGCAGAGAAACTTATTACTATGTGCGAAGGCGGGAAACGAAATTGACAATGAGAAAGAAATGTAAAAGCTATAATTTTAACAGCGCTACTTCACGCACGCAAGAAAAAAGCCGTGTATGTGTGCGCTTGGCGCACGGCCAGCTACAAGAACGCAAACCTATCTTTGCATTATAAATTTGTATACATACATACATACATACGTACGTACATATATATATATATATATATATATATATATATATATATATATATATACAGGGTGATTCAGAACGACTTAGTTGTCCGGGCACAGACGTATTCCTGAGTGAATTCTGAGACGATTTTTCCTTTGCCAAAATTTTATTTGAAGCTTAGATTTTGAGTTATTAATGAAAATAGTTAGCAAATCGTGAGCCGCGTACGAGAGGCAGGCAGGGACGGCGCAAGCCGCGATTCACCGTTACACGCGGGCGCTTACGCGAGGCGCCCGCTGCGATCAGCTGACGTAGCAGGCCCAAATACACATACACACACATCTCTCTCTCTCTCTCTCTCTCTCTCTCTCTCTCTCTCTCTCTCTGTCTCTCTCTTTGTCCCTCTTTCTCTCATACACACACGCACACGCATACACACACACACACACACACACACACATTCACTTACCTTATCAAATTCGATGTCTTCGTATACCGCTTGACGGATAAATAATTCCATTCGAAATTAACAATAACACACACGTCTTATTTTACACGTATTTTACACGTAATGCAAATCCACGATAATACACATGATTGAGGATACGATATTTTTTTTCTTTCACGTATGTCAACACTTTTTTCGTATCGAATTTATTCACGCTTTTAAGTGATTTATAAATCGAGTCATTACTATTAATCACTACCGAGTAATCTCACTTCGCGGCTTATTTTTATAATTAAGAAACAATACACACATTGCACACAATCACAGTATAATCCACACAGCATGCATGTCCAAAAGATGTACAGAGGACATTCCAATAAGAATATCTTTCAGAGATACGATCTCTTTGGGATATCCTACAAACGTTTCCTGGATATGCAAGCTGTGTAGGAATTAATCCGCAAAACTTTTTGTCTTGTACGAAGTCTGTCACGTATCAGTACTTTCACACACTCACACTCGACTCGAATAAATCTGTTCGTTGCTGTTAATCACTACCGATTAATTTTATTCAGCGACCGACAACGATCCGAAGAAAGAAACGCGTTTACACGACACACGTAACGCCCGGTACGCGATGCGACTGTAGCAGGTTATGTTTTTTGAAACAGCTGAGACGATGCTACAGTCGCATCGCGTACCGGGCGTTACGTGTGTCGTGTAAACGCGTTTCTTTCTTCGGATCGTTGTCGGTCGCTGAATAAAAAAAAATAATCGGGTAAAATTAATCGGTAGTGATTAACAGCAACGAACAGATTTATTCGAGTCGAGTGTGAGTGTGTGAAAGTATGATACGTGACAGACTTCGTACAAGACAAAAAGTTTCGCGGATTAATTCCTACACAGCTTGCATATCCAGGAAACGTTTGTAGGACATCCCAAAGAGATCGTATCTCTGAAAGATATTCTTATTGGAATGTCCTCTGTACATCTTTTGGACATGCATGCTGTGTGGATTATACTGTGATTGTGTGCAATGTGTGTATTGTTTCTTAATTATAAAAATAAGCCGCGAAGTGAGATTACTCGGTAGTGATTAATAGTATTGACTCGATTTATAAATCACTTAAAAGCGTGAATAAATTCGATACGAAAAGTGTTGACATACGTGAAAGAAAAAAAATATCGTATCCTCAATCATGTGTATTATCGTGGATTTGCATTACGTGTAAAATACGTGTAAAATAAGACGTGTGTGTTATTGTTAATTTCGAATGGAATTATTTATCCGTCAAGCGGTATACGAAGACATCGAATTTGATAAGGTAAGTGAATGTGTGTGTGTGTGTGTGTGTGTGCGTGTGTGTATGAGAGAAAGAGGGACAAAGAGAGAGACAGAGAGAGGGGAGAGAGAGAGAGAGAGAGAGAGAGAGAGAGAGAGATGTGTGTGTATGTGTATTTGGGCCTGCTACGTCAGCTGATCGCAGCGGGCGCCTCGCGTAAGCGCCCGCGTGTAACGGTGAATCGCGGCTTGCGCCGTCCCTGCCTACCTCTCGTACGCGGCTCACGATTCACTAACTATTTTCATTAATAACTCAAAATCTAAGCTTCAAATAAAATTTTGGAAAAGGAAAAATCGTCTCAGAATTCACTCAGGAATACGTCTGTGCCCGGACAACTAAGTCGTTCTGAATCACCCTGTATATATATACATATACATATGGGACATTCCATGTCAACCGTAACACCTCTGATCCCAAAATTGGTATGGACGGATTTTAACGTTTGATCCCGGAAAATGTTCGTCTTGGAAGGAGCTTTCGAAAGCCGTATGCCGATTTTACGTATTTCAACATGGCGGCGTAGTTATGGCGGTTAAAAGGCATAAATACTAAATTTCGTTTCCATCAAGTGCAGACTAAACTGTGAAAAGTGACGAAATTCATGTGAACCTTGCCATTCGGGGGTTTTTGGGGTTGCTGATTACGAATCTGAAATTAAAATTATGAAATTCAAAATGGCGGATTCAATATGTCGGACCAAAAAATGACAATTTGCTTAATTCATCTGAAACTCAGAATTCTGTAGTTTTTTGGGGTTGTTGATTACGAATCTGAAATTAAAATTATGAAATTTTTACGCGTATTCCGTTTGCAGCGTGTGATACTGTATCGTACACAAGTGCGTGGGTACCTCTTCACATTCCACTGTACCTCTGGCATTTGCGTTGCCCAGGATGATTGACGTGGAGGTCACTCGGCAGGATTTACATGTTTTCGGGTTGCTGGATTAAGAGTGAGTCTCCTTGCTTCTCAATAATGCGCGATAGAGCTAAACTGCTCTTAGCGTTACCCAGGGTTAACGACGAGGACGTGGCAGAATTATAACCCCATGTGTATTGCAAGGATAAGGACCCCGTGGCTCGTCAAGTCCACAGTATTTAATATTGACTCCAAACCCTCCTTGCAATGTGTGTGTGTGTGTGTGTGTGTGTGTGTGTGTGTGTGTGTGTGTGTGTGGGGTGGTGTGGGTGGGTGTGGGGGGGGTGTGCGTGGGCGTGGGTGTGGGTGTAGGTGTAATCATAGCTTCAATTCCTTTTAACCGAGTACTGTAAATCAGCCATTGGTTCAGTTGCGCTTGACTATCGAAATACTGATAATTTCTTATCACCATTCACTACACAGGCATGTGCGTTCTGGATTTTTGGTACCGGTGGTGCTCCTGCAAATCTCTTTAAAAGAAATTTCTTAGTTTGTTCATATTCTCCTTTGCTGTAGTACAAAAAAGTTATATTTTTAAATTTCTTTTTTGCCCATTGGAAAAGATCATGTGAAGTTAAGATCGCTTCGGTACACTTTGCTCGAAGACTAGCAAGTGTAGCTTCTCGCTTGACGATAGCTCCTACACCATCACATGCGCCCTTGCCGTGAGCTGTTGCATGAAAATGCCATTCAGCTTCAACATTAAAGTCTTGCTGGTGATTTACAAGATTGCACATTTGATATCGGTTCTTGTAATGTTGCTTTGCACCATCCGTTACGTAAATCAATTTATTGACTTTCGGGCAGATTTGTTTAATTTGTGGCACTAATCGCTCTTGCATCAAGTACACAGCAGCCGTGTCGTGTGTCATGCAATCTGATAAAAAGACAAAACTGCGATGTGTTATGTTTTTTGTTTCTTTATAGTAAATGACGACTGGGTGAACCGTGCATTGGTCATTATTATAGTGAAACGCTTGCGCTGCGTCCTGTGCAACATAAGCATAGTTTTCGGAAAAATCACATTGCACAAGAACTTCTCCTTCGCGTAAATTATTTTTCCGCTCTGAAACATACTTTGATTGCATCTTCGATATGTAATGATGGGGTTTGAATTTAATGATTTGCATACATAGTTCTGCAACGAAATCTTCTACTGAACTGCATTGTTTCTTTAATACACACCTGTCTGTTGATTGCCAGGTACTGAAAATTACCTCTGATACACCCCTTTCCTCCAAAATGTCCGTGAGATGTGTAGCAAAATTTTCAGTACCTGGACAGGATGTGCATTCGTTTAAATAACAGGCGGGTTGTGGATTTATACACATTATAAATTGCAAACAATCTTGAGGATCATTTATTGGCCTGTCCGAATCAGCTGTAAATTTTCGGAGGCCTGCAGAATCAATCATTAATTTCATGTTTTGATGAATGACGCATACGCATACGCTGTGAGTGCCACTTGCACCGGCAAGTACACACCATTTCGGCCTTAGTTCAGCAAACTTACTTAATCCAACTGGATTTTTAGGATGCTGTGCTTGATTATGAAGCGATTTTAAGTCACACAACAGTAAACGTTAGTAGTTAGAGTAAGCCGATCCCCGATCCAAAGACGGGGGCGAGAGGCGAGGAGAGGCAGGGGGTAGGCCGGAAATGGTGAGCCGCCCAAGCTTGACGCTAGGCGGCGGCACCTCCGAATTTTTGCCTACCCCCCACCTCTCCTCGCCCCTCGCCCACCGCCTTGGATTGGATCTGATATCGGCTTACCAAAACAAATTTTTGACCCCCCTCTCACTTCACTCGCGATATCGCGGAATTTTGAAAAAACCGAAAACTGTTTCGCGCGCCTGCGCGTCATGGACGACGCTGAACTCCTTTCTCTTCGACACTCATGACAGCCTAGTAAGTACTGAATCATAATCGCGTTTTCGACACTTTATTTCGGCAGGTTATGGGTCCACTACGATGAGTCATCGCGAATCGCGCGATTTCGCGCGCACGTTGATGACTCATCGCCACAGGGTAGCGGCTCTTCAAACGCAGATTGTAACCAATGTCAACGGAGTACTTTTTAACCTTTGCACTTCCCCTCTTCACCTCACTCCCCGCACCACGATGTTAAAAATCAAGGTCACCCCGCGGCGCGCAAAGCGCGCGTGGTGGTGCTCGCCGCTGCTCGAGCTCGACTGACGCGAGAGAATAAAGGAAAAAGCAGAAAAGCGCGTCGTCTTCGTCGTTGTTGCTATGCAAGACGAGGGGTGTTGCGGGGGAAGAGACGAGGGAGAATCGTTCTTTGGACTTTATTAATCGCGATCGACGCGTCGTGTGCAAAAACTGTGATATCCGGGGTTGACGCGTCACCAGCGTCCGGTCGACGACGGACGGGAGCGTCGAGTCGACCGGACGGTGGAGCAATCGCGAATCCTCCGGTCGCACTCGCCGACGGGGATCGCGCTTGCGCGCGTGTGGAATTCGCCCCGCTATAAAGGGCGTCGTCGCGCGGGCGGAGTCATTTTTTTCTGGATGGATCGATCGAAAGAAACGTCGATATTGAAACCGAAAGAGAAACCGCCGTTAATAGCTAATATAGTGGAAATCTTGTCAAAATGTCATCGAGAAAAGCGTCTGAAGTTTATCACATGGAATGTGGTGCATTATCATTTTCGAAGAGAGATCGGGCTTACGATCTTCGACGACAAAATGTTGATCGAAACGCTCCACAGTCGGCGATATGAAGAAATGTGAAGAAAATGAGCGGATGAACAAAGAAGAAAAACAACGAGAGGAAAGCATTGCGAATATCAATGAGGAATCTCGTGAAAGCGTCGATCTGTATTGTTACGAAAAAATATTGTCGTCCGAAAACTCTTGTGACGAATCGAATTCTTCGAATTTTGGCGGCGACTTGATTATATCAGGTAATATCGAATTTTGTTACGATAACGATAAATCGAGTATATCTTGCGTAAGAGTCTATAAAGATTATTACGAATATTACGCAATAGCGTCCAGGAAGGACTCTCGGTGGAATCTCGCGACGTATCCCTATCTTAGAGAGATCGGATATCAGTGTTCTCGAGAAGAAACGTGGATTGCAAATTCGATCGCTCATAGTAGAAGAGCGATCGATTATATGGATAGAATTCCAAAAAAAACATATAAAAATAAAAGTAAGAGAGATCCTCGTTATGAATTTAATAAATCGATATACGAAAGAGTGAAGTTTACAATTCCTGAGGATAGTTATGAAAATAGCGCGTGATTCGATTGCCAATTCGACGAAGAAAAAAAAAACATCCTGTGTTTGAAAGTACTCTTCGAGGAAAAAAGTGTTTTGCGATACAGAGATATTAAAAAATTTTAATAAATAAACGAAAGCATGGATAACGAGGAACGGGATATTATCGAGCTCGCCACGAGCGTAGACTCGGTGGAGGCGTATCACGTTTGGGAGCAACGATGCCATCAGTTTCTTGAATCTCTGCGAGAGAGATGTCGGAATGGACGCCAACGAATGAACACAGGAATGATGAATTCTTTGATCGCGCGCATAGCACGATTGGAGGGACTGAGGAATACTCTTGTGGTACGTTTCGTGCATCAAGGCGCCGGTCTTGGCACGTCCAGAGGATTGTCATGGTCCGAGATCGAAACAGCATTTCGTCGACGCGTCCTGACTGGAGCCGTAGTGAATTCAAGTTACATCGAACCTCGAAGATTTCTGGCCGACGCTAGGGATATGGTGGTCGATCGAGTGCGTGAAAATCTCGAGAGACACTCGTGTTTGAAAGTGAACACGGTTTTCAATGGCGAATTCGTCGCGTCCAATAAGATCGCTGTTAAGAGTATTGCTACGAGGAATCGTCAGCTATTCGGTATGTCCGATTTACGGGAGTGGTACGATACTTACGTGATCGATGCCATTTTAACCTCTCTCGATGAATTTCAAGAACGCGATAGTGGGTGGGCGTTGTCGCGTATATTGAATTTGATCGTGAATGTGAACAAGTGTAATCCCATGCACGCAGGATGTTGGATAGATGTGCCGCCTCTCATACGCTTGAAAAAAGCCGTGGTTAACGTTAAAACGACGGATAACGCGTGCTTCGCGTGGTCGGTAGTCGCCGCTTTGTATCCTGTCGAAAGAAATGTATCCAGAAGCACCTCGTATCCTAACTATTCGACGGTATTGAATCTCGACGGGATCGAGTTTCCCGTGCCGTTGAAGCGAATAACAAAATTCGAACGTTTGAACGACATATCGATAAATGTATTCATCAGAACAGTCACGTAAATCTGTTGTATTTGACGGATTCGCGACACGACGGTAACGTTGGACATTTCGCTTGGATAAAAAATCTCTCTCGATTGGTGGGATCACAATTGAGCCGAAGAGGACATTTGAAACACATATGCGATCGGTATGTGTGTAAAGAGAGAGAACAAAAAAATGATATCTCCTCGAAAGATTAGCAAAGAAAGAATAAAATATTTTATTTCTTTTCTCCAGATGCCTCCACTATTTCAGTACGGGCGAGAAATTATCGATGCACAGTGTAGATTGCGGAAGGATGAACGATTGTGCAATCACTCTTCCGAAGGGTGACGAAAAGTGGGTGCGTTTTCGCAATTATTACAGAAAAGAGCGAATTCCTCTCGTCGTGTATGCCGATCTGGAGTGTGTATTGGAGAAGGACGAAAACGGAGAGAACAACACCGATACGAGGCGTTTTTATCAATGCCACAAACCGTTCAGCGTGGGATACTATTCGTGTTGGAAGAACGATCCTATCGGTTCGACATATCGCTCTTATCGCGGTGAGCGTTGCGTTTCCTGGTTCATCGAAGAATTGCGCGTTCTGGCGCATCGCGTGAGAACGATGTTGATTTTGAACGTTGCGATGACGAATCTCACGCCCGATCAGGAGCGTGCTTTTCGGAACGCTTCGCGCTGTCACATATGCGAAAAACCGTTTGAATTAGAGGATAAGCGCGTGCGTGATCATTGTCATCTCACCGGACGTTACAGAGGACCGGCGCATTCAACCTGTAATTTGAATTACAGAGATTCCTACGTAATTCCTGTGTTTTTTCACAATTTATCGGGTTACGACGCGCATTTTATCATAAGAGATATCGCGAACGGTTTCGAGGGTTCTGTCGAGTTGCTCCCGCTCAACAAGGAGAAGTATATATCGTTCACGAAGAACGTTAAAGACGCGCCTTACGGCAAAGGGGATAATTGCGTGAAGTTACGTTTTGTGGATTCGTATAAATTTTTGAGCACCAGTCTCGAGAGATTGGTCTCGTATCTCGACGATCGTAAATTGATAATCCTGCGATCGGAATTTTCCGAAGTCAGCGATGAGGATTTTGCTCTGTTGACGCGCAAAGGTGTATTTCCGTATGAGTATGTCGATAGCGCGGATAAATTGTCGGAGACGGAGTTACCGCCTCGCGAAGCTTTCAGCAGTTCGTTGACAGGTGAAACGGTGAGCGTGGACGATTACGAACACGCGTTCAACGTATGGCGACGTTTTCGCGTGGGAGATCTTGGAGAGTACAGCGATTTGTATCTCAAAACGGATGTGCTTCTGCTGGCGGATGTTTTCGAAAATTTTCGCGATAATTGCATTCGAAGTTACGGTTTGGATCCCGCATATTATTACACGCTGCCGGGATACGCGTGGGACGCGATGCTCAAATACACGGAAATCAAATTCGAATTGTTAACGGATATCGATATGGTATTGTTCGTCGAACGCGGCATTCGCGGTGGTCTCAGCCAATGCTCGAACAGATATGCGAGAGCCAATAACAAATACATGTCGTCTCACGATCCTTCGAAACCGTCGACGTACCTCATGTATTTCGACGTGAATAATTTGTACGGGTGGGCGATGTGTGAACCGTTACCCTTTAAAAATTTTCAATGGGTCGACGATCCTAGGAATTTCGACGCGATGTCCGTTGCGCCGGATTCTCCCGTCGGTTACATTCTGGAGGTGGATCTGGCGTATCCGCCGGAGCTTCACGACGCTCACGCCGATCTCCCGTTTTGTCCCGAACGCACCGCGCCTCCCGGAAATCGGAGTGAAAAGTTGTTGGCAACGCTGTTCGATAAGCAGCGTTACGTGATTCATTATCGAAACCTGCAGCAATGCGTGCGTCATGGATTACGCGTGACTAAGGTTCACCGCGTTTTGAAATTTAAGCAATCTCCCTGGCTTCGTGGGTACGTAGAGCTCAATACCATGTTTAGAATTCGCGCAACCAACGAGTTCGAGAAAAATATGTATAAGCTGATGAATAACGCGGTATTCGGTAAAACTATGGAAAACGTGAGAGATCGCGTCGACGTGCGTCTCGTGACGCGATGGGACGGGAGATTTGGCGCCGAGGAAGCGATCGCGAGACCGAATTTTCACAGTCGGAGCGTTTTTTCGGAAGATCTGATGGCCGTTGAGTTGCGCAGACTCGAGGTAAAATTAGATAAACCGATATACGTGGGTATGAGTATTCTCGAGATATCTAAAACGTGCCTGTACGAATTTCACTACGATTATATGGCTGCGTTGTACAACGATAAATGTAGAATTATGTATACCGATACCGATAGTTTGATATACAGTCTCGAGTGCGAAGACGCGTACGAGAATATGAAACGCGACATCTCGCGATTTGATACGAGCGATTATTCCGAGAGCAATGCGTACGATATGCCGCGCGCGAACAAGAAGATACCCGGTTTGATGAAGGACGAGAACAACGGTGCGGTTATGACGGAATTCGTGGGACTTCGAGCAAAAATGTACGCTTTGAGAGTGATTGGAAAGAACGACACGAAGAGAATCAAAGGTGTCAAGAGAAATGTCGTCGAGAGAACGATAACGTTCGATGATTACGTGCGGTGCTTGAGAGACGAGATAGAGCAAACGAGAACGCAATCGTGTCTGCGCTCGATATTGCACGAAGTGTACACCGTATCCGAGTCGAAACTCGCTCTCAGTCCGTATGACGACAAACGCTACGTCATACCCGAATCTTGCGATACTCTTCCATGGGGACATTGTAGGATACCTTGATAGATTTTAATAATGTTATATATCTGTTTTATTAATTATTTTATAAATATTTTACGAAACGTGTAATAAAATTTTTTAAAAACCTAATGTTTATCGCAGAATTGGTTTTATAAAAAGAAAAAAATCTAATGACCATTGAATTGCGTAAGCTTAAAATAATATCGAAGGAGCTAATTACGTGATTACGAATAATCTTAGGATATTGAGAACAATTATATAACATATACATATATTTTATAACATATATCTTATAATAAAAAAAATATTTTACAATATATATCTCACAATACTGCATTTTTATCTATCCAAGAATTGTGCGAATCGTCCATTCCCAACCATTTCACGTAAATCTTTTTTCCTTGTTTGCGCAGCACTTTTTCAACGAGATAGACGTCGGGATCGGAGACTCGCGCCAATTCGTGTTCGTAGAATCCGCCGGCTATGGGTTTCCGCGATGATCCCTCAGCAGATACGTTACGGGATTCGTGCGTTGTATCTTGGCGATGCGAAACACCTCGGTGGTCCAATTAGGCGTGTAACCTTTTTCGAACATCTTTTTGAATTTGCTGACATGCACCGGATCGTTCGTCTTGAATCTCGCCGGGGCGGCGATCTTCAGACGACTGTACACCGTCGACAGGAGTTTGTTGGTGACGGCGGGTGTCGCGTCAACGGGACGCATTCCTATCGTTCTGTGTCTTCGATGATTGTAATCGTGCAACAAACGCGGTAGCGCGTCCGTCCATTTATACGATCCGTTGAGCGTGAACATTTTCCACATTTCGTTCTTGAGCGTGCGATTGAATCTCTCCACCACGGATGCCTTCATCACCGAGTGCGTGGAGTAGTGATTTATGCCGCGTTTCTTCGTCACTTTTCCCACATTGGCGTTGTAAAATTCTTTTCCCTTGTCCGTTTGCAAATTTTTCGGACATCGAGCGCTGTCGCGAAACACCTTGGACAATGCCGCGGCGACCTCGTTTCCACCTTTGGTTTTGAGCGGAAGCGCCCACGCGTGTTTGCTCAGAACGTCAATAATCGTGAGTATGTAGTTGTTACCTTTGTTCTGACGCGCGTATGGGCGCATCTCCACCACATCGGCTTGCCACAGATCGTCGTAACCGCGCACCAGAACGGAGCGGCGACGAAAGTTTCTTCGGGCGGGTGCGTGCAGCTCCCTCACCAATCTTCGCTTTTCGATGCTCATAGTCGCGTTGAGGGATGAACGGTGTTTATTTATTTAATTAATTTTTTCCCCTTTCCAAGGATTTATTGATACCTCTTCCAATTTCTCCCGAGATTATATTTCTTCTGAGGTCGTGAACGCTCCTTAGTATTTTCTTGCGATCTTCGCCCGATCTTTTCGCGATCTCCTCCAAATTCGTCAGTCGATCGTGATGCTCGTTTAATTTTTTCACGGTGTTTTCCACGTTTGTCAATCGAGCGACGTATTCGTTCGACGCGTTTTGCAAAATTTCCACATCGGTCTTCAACGAATGTTGAATTTCTCTTAAGCCTAGCGTCAATTCGTTTATCGCTCTCGCCGTTTCTCTCTTACCGTCGATCTCATTCTTTTCGACGACGGTCCTGAATCGCGACGCGTCTTCGTTTAATTTTTTCACGGTGTTTTCCACGGTTGTCAATCGAGCGACGTATTCGTTCGACGCGTTTTGCAAGATTTCCACATTGGTCTTGAACAAGTTTTGAATTTCTCTTACGCCTAGCGTCAACTCGTTTATCGCTCTCGCCGTTTCTCTCTTACCGTCGATCTCATTCTTTTCGACGACGGTCCTGAATCGCGACGCGTCTTCCTCCACGATTTTCGTTCGACGCAGCGCGTCGTCGCTCGTCTTGTTCGCGCTCTCGAGCGCGCTCTCCAGATCTTTACACCTTTCGTTCACTCTTCCCATCGAGTTCTCCAGACTCTCGCGAAATTTGTTCGTTTCATCCCTCAGAATTTGGAGAGCGTCTTCCACGTAGCTCCTGTTCGTCGCATCGGTGTCGATTTCCGGTGCAGCCAGGCGGCGTATCTTGCGCTCCCTCGCGTCGTAAACGCCTCCGTCGAAACACAGCGCGTTGTCGCGCACGTAGCCTCGCAGGTGATGATCGAACTGCGGTCGTAATTTTCCGCTCTTCAGAGAGGCTCCGAACTTGTTCACCGACATCGCGCGAGACGCACTGCCGCGGTTACCGACGCTGCGGCTCAATTTATAACGATCCCGGCCTCGCGAAGCTCCTCGAGAATCGAGAAAATCTCATTTTCGTGCGCGTTGTTGCCAGCTCGATGCGAAGCGTCGAGCAATCGAAGCCGATCCACCAATTCGTTCGGATCGTCCCAATGAACGTAATCCACTTTGTTGTTCGTCAACGCCATAACCGGTGACACGGTAGCGAACGGCGCCTTCATCATACCCGTGCCGCTTTTTTTTACGAGCGGACCGATAATATTTTTATACTTATGTCCCTTGTTTCCTAAGACTGGCATAAGAGCGCTGTGACCGCGTCTGTAGGCGTTGGTCGCTAACAGTATGCTCCTGTATTTTTGCAGATCATTCTTGGTGTAAGCGGCGTCGTCGGGAAATCTTTTAAAGATCAACTCGTACAAACCGCGCGTTCCCGCGTATCTTGTTCCGTCTATTATCAGCGAATCGTCCGTTTCCACGTCGAATCTCTTATCGCCCAACATCGTGCCCTCCTCGCCGACATACACACCGTACACGTTATCGATTTCGCTCTTTCCATCTCCGCTGAGCAGAGCACCCACGTATCTTCGCCCTAACGGTCCTAGCTGACTGTGCAGCGCTTCGCGTCCTTGCGGAGTGCGCAGAGTCTGTCTCACGGAAGTTTCGAGCGACTGCGAATCGCCGTTTCTCGTCCCGAAGACATCATCCGTCGACGTTCCCAATGGAAACGCTCCCACCGTTCTCAACGGCGTGGAGGCGATTGGTGTGGAGGCTGTTGGTGCTGGTGAATCCGACGTCGCTTTCAAACGTTTATTCCTGGGCTTTTTAGGCGTTGGATCCAGCGCGAAATCGTCGTCGTCGTCGCCGCTTCTTTCGCGTTTCGCGAACTCGTCGTCGCTCCTCTCGTACTTAGCCTCGAATTTTTTCACCGGCGCCGATTCTCGCGCACCGTCCTCGTCTCGTTCGGCGATCCGCTTCAGCGGCTCCACGATCGGTTTGAATCGTCTTTCCAGGCTGATCTCTTCCTCCATCTTACCGGTTTTCAGCGCTCTGTGCTTCCTGCGAATGGACGCGCGCGCTCGGGCGATCTCTCTCGCCGTTTTCTCTCGCTCGGCGATACTCCTCTCCATGCTCGCTCTACAGCACGGCGAAATCGTTGAAGCCTCGTCTGTATCTGCCGTTTTTCAACGCGCTATCCTTGTTTATCACCACGAAACCGTATCGGCGTTGCCAACATTCGCGACACAGCTTGCAAAAATTTTCGTAGGACATATCCGTGGTCACGTGATCGTTGTAAACGTGACGTAAATTGGTGATATCCTGTTTGAACAGAATCAACAGATTTGCGTTGTCGCGTATCAGATGCTTCGGTATTTTTGCGTACGTCTGACAAAGATAGAAACAGTCGATATTCGAGTGTCGACCCATCGCAAAGTACTCTCTCATCGCATCCTGTTTGTCGCAGGCTACGTCATCGAAGACGAATATCGAATCGGGAAGCGCCTCGCTGGGTGGCACCACGTCGCGATTGGACGAAAACGCGCGATAGCCGATCTCATCCATCGAATCGAACAATCTTTCGAGATATCGATACTTCGGCTGCTGCAGAGATTTCGAGTATACGTATACATTTTCGAAACGCAGACCGTGCGGGCTCTCCAGCAGACTCACCAGAACGTTCGTTTTACCGCAATTCGATGGGCCGCAAACTACGCAGCGTATCGTGTCCGGCAGCAACGGACCGTGCCTGCGACGCTCTCGCGCCGTCTCCCCTGACATCGGTTGCGTCTTGCGATCGAGGTTGGGCACTCCTATTGTCACCGGTTGTCGCACGAATCGCATTTTATTTTTCGTATCGCGCGTGCGCCAATCCCCTATTTATACGCGAATCGCCGGTCGGTTTGCGCATGCGCGAACCCTCTATTTATAGACGAGAAATCGTTCGATTCGCGCAGTGTTCGAAAATGTTTCTCTTATTGACGAACAGACGCGATATTCTCGACTTAACCGTCGAGCAACTGCAGTACGTGCCGAGGATCGTTCTGTTGCGCGACTTTCACGATTACGTCGAACGGCTCTGGGACAAATTGCCGGATCACCTTAAGGCTGACGCAGAAGTGCAGAGTTATCGCGCGTGCCTGAAACATTACAACCTTCCGTCGCAGCGATCGCACGTAGACGGTCCACCGCCGCTCGTGAAAAATTGCCACGTATGTCAATCGCGACGCCAAGAGTCGGCACCGGAATTCTCAATCGCGCGATAAACGCACTCCCCTTCGAACTGCACATACCTGGATATCAATTTTGCGGACCCGGTACTCGACTGGCTGAGCGATTGGCTCGCGGAGATCGAGGCGTCAATCGATTGGACGCGGCGTGTCGCGAGCACGATATCGCCTACTCGCGAAGCGGCGATATCTCGGATCGACACGTCGCAGATCGAAATCTCGCCGAAAGAGCGCGCGAGCGCATCATCGCGAGGGATTCGACCCTCGGCGAGAGAGCCGCGGCCACTGCCGTATGGGCTGCCATGAGAGCAAAAACGAAATTGGGCATGGGTATGAGGAAGAAGAGAAGGAAAACGAGGAGGAAGAGAGTACTGCCGGTGGCGAAACGCGGGGGCTTCTTGCCGATTCTACCGATGTTGGGAGCGCTCGGATCTCTGATCGGAGGCGCAGCTGGTGTGGCGAGAGCGGTGAGCGACAGCAAGGCTCGACGTCGACTCGAGGAGGCGCAACAGGGTCGCGGATTGTACCTCGCGCCGTACAGGCGAAGCGGTGGTAGTGGTGGTGGTGCGAATACGAGGGGAGCGAAAAAAAGAAATAGAAAAAGACCCGTTAGGAGACGGTAGGATTTGCCTCCGGTCGGCGTCACGACGAACGAACAATTGAGTCGAGCGGCGCATCGTTTACAAGTGCCTTTCTTCAGAGGGGTATTCATGCGCGACGCGCTACCAACGAGAGTGCGTCGCGACGAGAGCGGCGTCGTGAATCTCGACGATTCCGCGGGACCCGGTACGCACTGGGTCGCTTATGCGAAGAGGGGAAACGACGCGATCTATTTCGACGGTTTCGGAAATCTTCGTCCTCCGAGGGAACTCGTGCGTTATCTCGGGGACGGTGTGAATATAACCTACAATCGTAATTCGCATCAAACATTTAATCAGAATATCTGTGGTCAATTGTGTCTGCGATTTCTGTTGAACGTTGATCGAAAACGTCTCTGAGGCGCGCGTTATCGTCATGTCGCTGACTCTCACGCTGACCGGAAGGAGCAGCGTTCTCACCGCGAGTTTTTTTCCCGCTCTGAATCTGGACGATGGCAACTACGAACTGGGTCTCGCTAATTTCGAAACTTACAACACGATACCAAATGTAAATTCTACGAACAATAAATTTTACTACGGTGACGATAAATCGATCACGATTCCCGAAGGATCGTACGAATTGAACGCTATAAACAGATACTTAAGAGCGGCGATTCTTCGCGAAAAAAACGCGACGGCAACGATGGCGACGAACGAGAGGGGCGATTACGCCGTGTACGATAGCGACGATGGAAAAAACGAACGTTTTTCCATAATTCTTCGCGCTAACGAGAACACTATGAGAAGCGAGATAAAATGTGCGCATCGAGTGAATTTCGCTAAACCTAACAACATCGGCTCGCTATTGGGATTTTCAACGTCTCGTGTGTTGCAACCGAACAGATGGCACGTGTCCGACGTGCCGGTGAACATCATGAGTGTGAATATGATTCGCGTAGAGTGCAATCTCACCGCGGGGGCTTACAGCAATGGAAAACCAGTGCACACTATACACGAATTCGCGCCAAACGTTCCACCAGGATATAAATTGTCTGAAACTCCAACGCAGATCATTTATCTTCCGATCGTCGCGAGGATCGTTACCGAAGTGACCGTACGCGTCGTGGATCAGTGCGGACGACCGATCGATTTTCGCGGGGAGGAGATCGATTAGATTGCACGCGCGCCGCAGAGGTTGATGATATGCTTTCGCGAAGAAGATGCTCGTGCTGAACGATTCGCGTCTGAGGGAGAAACGGGATGCATTCGTTCCGTTCTTTCGCGATTCATTGAGAAGAACGAACGATAAAAGAGGAAAAAGGAAAAAACGTGGATTGACCGCCGCGAACGCGAGTTTTCTTCGATCGTTAGGTCTCGTTTTGAGCGGTGATCATGGTCGACATCCTGAGTATCGGCGGTGAGCCGATCTTCGACGAGCGCATAGTTAAGATCGAAAATCACACGTATAATCCGTACGCCAACACTACGTTTGATTATAGCGACGAGATAAGAATACCAATTCAACAGCAGGATCTGTATACTTTACCCTGCGAAAGTTTTCTCTACGTCGAGGGATCGCTACACACCGAGAGTCAAACTGCCCAGACAGAAACGCCTTCGTCGAGCCCGGTAACGCTGGTGAATAATTGCGTGGCGTTCATGTTTGACGAAATTCGCTACGAACTCAATGGTGTGGAAATTGATAAAGCTAGAAATACCGGAATAACTAGTACGCTTAAAAATTACGCGACGATGAGTCGCAAAAAGAGGATGATAATGGGAAACGCTGGATGGGATCTCGATTCTTCGGAGAGAGTGTACGATTTTAATTTTTGCGTTCCCATGGATTCGCTTTTGGGATTTTTCGAAGATTATAAACGAGTGGTGATAAACGCGCGACACGAACTCGTTCTCATACGCGCGCGCAACGACAGCAATTGCTTAATGGTGCGAGATAACGTCAATTTTACAAAAATTAACGTGACTCTCACGAAAATACAGTGGCGAATGCCGCACGTGGTGCTGAACGACGTGAATAAGCTTTCGCTTCTGCGAACGTTGGAAAACGGACGCTTTTTGAGTATGGCTTTCCGTTCGTGGGACCTGTACGAATTTCCTCTGCTGCAAAGCACGACGAAACATTCGTGGGCCGTTAAAGCCGCGGCGCAACTGGAGAAACCTCGATACGTAATTTTCGCGCTGCAAACCGGAAGAAAAAACAAGAATTCCCGAGATGCGTCCGTGTTTGACCACTGCAAACTCACCAATGTAAAACTGTACCTAAATTCGGAATTTTATCCGTACGACGATATGAATCTGGACTTCGCAAAAGGAAGATTCGCCGCGCTGTACGATATGTACGCGAAATTTCGAAAAGCGTACTACGGAGACGAGACCGACGAAGCGTTGCTCTCGGTGAGCGCGTTCACGATACACGGACCGATCGTTGCGATCGATTGTTCACACCAAAACGAATCGATTAAGAGCGC